>CAUYLG010004128.1:0-34076 GCA_963573385.1 Cacajao melanocephalus | reverse complement strand
CCAGGCTGGAGTGCAGTGGCACGATCTCAGCTGGCTCATGGCAACCTCTGCCCCCCCAGGTTCAAACAATTCTCATGCCTCAGCCTCCCAAGTAGCTGGGACTACAGGCACATGCCACCAAGCCCAACTAATTTTTTGTATTTTTAGTAGAGAGGGGGTTTCGTTATGTTGGCCAGACTGGTCTCGAACTCTTGAGCTCAGGCAACCCACCTGCCTTGCCCTCCCAAAGTGCTAAGATTACTGATGTGCGCCAAGAATCAGCAACATTTTAAGCAAAAAGTTACAAAAAGATTATTTCTGTCTTCTATTAGTACAGGTCATGCAATTAATTCCTGTTCTACTAGATATTGGGACAGTAATCTTTATGGATGCATCTTCTCTCTGTGAGAGTCCTGTAAATTTTTCCTCTATTCTAATGACACAATTTCAAAAGACATCGGGAACCTGCATTCATGTGCATCCTTCCTCCTCCCATACTCTTGTGACCTCTCACTAGCATACAATGTATTTTCTAAAGCATCAGATAATTAGCAATTTGAAGAATGATTAAATAATTACCTATTACAAGCCATGGTAAATACAATTTTAATACTGACACAAAGCCTTCACCAAATTATTTTGAGATAAATATATTTTATGTTTACACTCTTGAAATCCCTAAGCTCAAAATTACAGTAATCTCTATTGTTTTTTGTTTCTTGTTCATTGATTGATTATCCCTTAGCCTAGAACACAACCTTGGAATATGACATTTAAATAGTTCAGGGATGTGTGTGTGTGTGTGTGTTTATATGTATATATATATATGTGTGTGTGTGTGTATATATATATATTCTACTGGAAATATATATATGTTTTCTACTAGAAATATATATATTCTATGGGAAATACGTACAATATATATATATTATATATGTATACATGTTATATATATAATATGAATATACCTTTTCCACTGGAAATATATATATATTTTTTCCACTAGAAAATATTTCCAGTGAATGAAATATTTCTTCTTCATAAACCTAAACCACATGAAATAGCTCCCTTAAAATTAAAATAAATAACAAAGATTTTTTGCAAAGTGCCTGAACATGGCCCTTATTTCACATAAACTGCAGAAATATTTAGTTCTTTAGATAACAATACTATGCACTATTAATTAAAATATGGAAAATTAAGTTAAATCTGTGAAAAGAAATATTTTATCCAGTCCTCTGGAAGTTAAAGCCTATGGACTTATATTAAAATAAAAACATTTTTACTAAATGCCATTTTAAGACGTTAACTTTTTCTTTCAGTTTTCAATTATATACATCCAGTGCCATAAGAATGATGTATAAATAAATGGCCGATTAGATGATTTTCCAAATGGATAATCAATGAAATCTGAGCTTGTTGTTGATGTGCAGTTGAGTGAGCATTTATAGGCTTGACTCCTGACATAACTGAGCTGACTGAAGTGACCAGTAGAGGATTTTCTGAATAAAATACCATTGCTGTTTTCGTTATATGATTTCTGTCATTTTAATACGTGTAACAATGAATAAATTTATGCACATTTATTCATGTCAAAAGGAAAAATTAATGTTGTGATGTTAACTCCTTGATAAAGTATTTTGAAACTCTACAATGAGCATTAATTAGTACTTTAAAGAATGATTTCAGCTTACAGTTTAAGGAAGCCAGTGAGTAAACCATACAAGCAGCCCCTATGCCTGGAGATAGCTCTTTGATTAGGACTGAATTTTGTCAGAAAAAACAATGGAGATTTGCCTTGCTCCTGTCATGTAAAAAAATAACAATAACTTAATTGTACATTTAAAAATGTTATAAATAAAAGATTATAACTAGATGGTTTGTAACATAAAAGATAAATGCTTGAGGGAAAGGATATCCCACTAATCTTGATGTGATTATTACACATTGTATGCTTGTATCAAAATATCCTATATACCCCATAAATATATACACCATGTACCCACAAAAACATAAAAAATACTACCTAATGGATCAGAAATTTAAATTTGATCCCAACTACTGAGTTATTCATGCAGTTAAAATGATTTATTAGAGAGCTAAAACAATATTTGTATTTTTTTATACATTTATATTTAATTATTTGATTGGAAAGAAAGGAAGAGGGAATGGCAAGGATAATCAACTTTAGCTTCAAATCTACTTTTACTGAACTTTTATTCCCTCAAGAGAGTTATTATTCATAGGCTAAGCTTTTATTTGCCATTTTATAAAATTAGAAGTACTCCTTATACTTTAGCCAAAAAATACGGAAAAAACAGTTCTATAATCTACATTAATGATTATTATTGTCTATAGTCACCTACTATGTACCCACAAAATGTTTTTTAAATAACTTAAAAAATTTAGAAAAAGACTCATCTTATCACACCACCCTTATTCAAGTTCTTCCTGAATTAAAACTCTACACATAATAATTCACAATACATAATAGTAGCAGGAGAAAAAAAGGCAACAGTGGGGCTTTATTTAGTGCAAATAAAATTGATGTTAAGTAGGTACAGGTGTGTGAAGGACATTGACCTTGGCTTCACATTCCTCATCTTTAAAATAAGAAATAAAAGAAACGTAATGCCTATAGAAAAATGAGTGGTTTGGATGACAACCAAGCAACTGCATGTGAAAATATTTTATTAGTTATATGAGACTATAAAAGTATTGCTTAAATGTTTATATATATATGCATATATGCCTATCAATAATGTACATTATAATAGTAACTATGTTAAAAAGGTGTCAAACAAGTGTTAGAATTGTGATGTCACATATCTTCTATGTCAAAATATATCCCAAATTTTCCAAATGTTTATATTATAATCACTTTAGTTGCTTATTCATTTTTCCTGGTAAGAGCTAATTTAGCATAATATAGAATCCTAAATAATTAGTAATGTGCAGAAATGTAAACAGATATACAAAAGTGTGGCTGGATACAGTGGCTCATGCCTGTAATCCCAACACTTTGGGAGGCCAAGGCTGGAGGACCTCTTGAGGCCAAGAATTCAAGACTAGCCTGGCCAACATGGTGAAACCCCATCTCTACTAAAAATATAAAAATCAACTGGGCATGGTGTCAGGTGCCTGTAATCCCAGCTATTTGAGAGGCTGAGGCAGGAGAATTGCTTGAACCTGGGAGGTGGAGGTTGCAGTCAGCTAAGATTACACCATGTCAATTATAAAGTACACAACTGTTCAAAATAGAAAGGGCAGTGAATTGTTAAGAAATTAATATGAGGAAATATAGGAAACTAATTACTGTTAAATAGTGATCTGGTTTTAAAGTGTTTCTGTAATACTCAATGCACTATTAAGTCAGAACTTTCCCATGTTAAACTGGCATACAGGAATATTTAGTGTTACGTTTTTGGCAGAAATCTTTCAATGAACAGTAAGAATATAATTTCTTATAATCATGTTAATTTGCTTATTTTTAAATGTGGATTCTGGAAGGATAACACAAATGATTTGATTTTTTTCTGAAAATTTTTTCCTTCTGCATAAAAAGTTTTGTTTTGAAATCAATTCTTAGATATTTATTATAGTGAATGGCAATGTTAACTACTGAATACTAAATTGCTGAGTTTAACTTAAAAACTTTCTGGTTTTTACTCACTGACATTTGTATACCTGTGTACATTTGTTTTAATTGATTTTTAAAATCATATCTTCCCAATTACTAATGACTATAAATTATTTTACCGCCATTTATTTTGAAAAATACTTCAAAATAACACTTTGTATTTTAATTTTAAAACAGTTGGATGTTAAAACGCAATATTTTAATCAAGAAGAAATATCATGAGAAAACATATTAGTAATGAAGAAGGTGGCTTCTATTACTTACAAAGCCAATCTTAATATGTGACTATTTTTTTCTGACATACATAAATGCCACCATTATAAAAGTTTTAAAGTTAGTTTTAATAGACTACTTTCCTATATTGCTTTTCAAAGACAATAATGAAAAATAACCCCTAACAAATACTATTATTCCAATCACATTTGGCCACCAGAGCCATTATTTCATAAATCATTATACTCTGGAAGAACTGACAGAAATACAATTTCTCAATTTAGGTTATGGAAATTACTTTCAGAAATAGACATTAAAGGGTTCCAAAAATTTTAAAAATAGCTATCAAAACAGCAATCAGTGAAGCAAAGCGTATTCTTGTAAAAATCAGCTCATGAATGCCATCTGCTTTGCAATAGGATCCTGGCTTAAATACTAGAACAAAAGGATTTTAATAAGGAGTTTGCCTATTACTAAAACTTTCCACAATTGTTAAACATGTCTAAGGAAATGAAACAGCAACAATTAACAGCCTATGTAATTTTAAAACCATATAGAGGTGATAACATTTTAATTGCAGCTAGTTTTTTAGCACAGAAAGTAATGTGTACAATTATTGCCAAAATGTGGTATTTCTGAAATATACAAATAATTTTTTGATATAAAAATCACTAAGAAAAATTTTATACTTTAAGAGAGATAAATCTTGGAATGAATTAGGTACTTTCTAGTTCTAAATAAATTCTTAGAATTTTCATTGCTTTGCAATAAACAGTGTCACTCTTCTCTTTGACTTTGTAGAAAGCATGCTACATAACCTTCCTGATTGAAGTTATTGATCATCTGGGGGAGGATGTAAATCAGTCTCATGGTGCAGAAGAAAGAGAAAGGGTATGAGGAAGGCAGTTTGGAGCTCTGGTTTATGTAATTCTCATAGACATGGTGCCAGAGAGAATCCATAGACACACATAAAAATACTATATGGAAATAAATTGAGAAAGCATAGTGTGGTTAATGTAGGAAATGGAAGAACACAGAGGAGAAAACAGAAGTAAAAATTGTAAAAGAATAGTGGGAGGATGAATAGGCTTTTGTTAGCTTATGCTTTGTTTTTATTTTTTGTTTCATGTGGGAGGGATTTATGAATCATGCAAAATTGAAAATAATTTGATGAAAAAAGAAGTCCATTCACTTATTAATCTAATTAAGTTATTATTATAGAGAAATTATTATGAATTAGGTATATTTCTGCATACTTGGTATATAGCATTAAGGATTTTAAACAAAAACCCTTACCCATAAATTTTGATGAGAGAGGAAAGACAATAAATAAAATAATAACAACAACAAAAAACAGATATAGTATCTTACATGATGATAGGTAATATGCAGAATAATAAAGAAGGCCATAGAGATAGAGTACTAATTTAAAACTGGTCAAAGAAGGCCTCATGACTCAAAAAAATATATTCAAAAATGGCTACCAAGAATAGGAATTGCACATTTTCAGAGAAGCAACATTACATACTCCAAAAAGAAAGGTACAGTTACCAGAACATTTGAGAATTATTTCTACCTACCCATAAAGTAAAGTTCTTTAATGATAGTTGGTGACTTTTTACTGAGGAAATACAAATATTTGCCAAATGTCAGTCTTAAAGAATCTGCATTACTGGATATCTACAATTGCCAGACTTGGTGACCAGAAGGTTATAAACGTTACTTCATTTAATCATTACAAATAAACCTTTGATCCTTCTCATTCTAACCATTTTTAACTCTCTGGCTTACATAAAATATTCTAATTGAAGAAGAGTTCTACTGGCAAATTAGTAAAATCCCTGTCCACATGCTACCTTTCATTAAAATTTACACTTCTTCCTGTGCTTTTGCTAACATGATGAAAATCCAGTATTACTAAGTCATACCTAGGTACCAAGATTAAACCCAGAAGAAATAAATTCTGACTGTGTTTGTATCTCTTGGGACTTTTTTTTCCTGTGGAGTAAAGTGAAAGACTTAAGGAAACAGGTGGTAATTTTTTTCCATCTTTACTCAGAGTTAAACAATTAAATCTGTAAGAGTAAGTAGGTTGCAAGATAGAACTGTCTAGTTACATAAATGTCAACAAATAAAGTTTTATACCAGACTGATAGGGTCTTGAAAAATATCCCAAACAAACAAAATATCATCCATATTTGCCTTTGAGCAAACAAAAAGTACAAAATAGTGCTTTGATATATTTTATGGATCAAATTTTATCTCCTCCAAAATAACGATACATTGGAGTCTTAACCCTTGATACCTCACAATGTGAACCTATTTGAACACAGGGTTGTTACAGAGGTAATCAAGTTAAAATGAGGTCATTAGTGTAGGCCTTAATCAATATGGTGGTATCCTTACAAAAGGGAAATTTGGGAACAGAGATAGACACATACAGAAGGAATAAATTTTTGTTGTTTAAGCACCCAGTTTGTGGTACTGTGCTATGAGAGGGCCAGCAAACTGATATAATACATGGGCAAGAAGAACAAAATGATCCTAGAGGTAGGAAGTCAAGCATGAACCCTGCCTCTCTTACTCATCCATATCTTTACAGTTTATCACCGTGTCTGGAAAAGAGCAATGAATAAGGTAATGAGTGAAAACAAGCAAGAATTGAATTTTAAAAATGAATAAACCTAACTGATGGATATTTAAACTGGAATTTTAAAAACAGCAGAGGAAAGGCCAAGATTAAAAAAAAAAATCAAGCCATGGTACTGAATTAGGAAGAAATAATTAGGAAACATTTAATAAGTCTCAGAAGAAACTAATAAAAGGATAAGAACTACAAAGTGTAGAGGTGTAGAGTCAGGGCCCTGGTACAATAAGGAGCCATCATAAAATCACTAGACTACTCTGGGACTTGTTCTCTTATCTGTAAGGTGGCTGGACTCGCTAATAGCTAAACACCATTCAACTTGTATTTAGTGTTTAAGATGCCTATATTAAAATAAAGAAAGTGAAAGTGATATTTTAAACAAAGGACGTATCAACTTAGATTATCCACAAGACTTGCTATGATTTCATTGTCCAAGTATGGCAATGAAAAGATAAGCTGCCAGAGTCTTTTCAATATAAATCTTATCCCATTGCTTCCATGATTATAATCTTCCTTTCATAAATTTATTCAATAAATGTTGAGCACCTACTTCATGCCGGGCACTATTCAGGCATTTAGGACTACAGCAGCAAGAAAAGCAAAATTCCAGCTCTTGTAGAATTTACATTCTACTGGAGAAGAAAGATAATATTTGGCAGGGCACGGTGGCTCATGTCTGTAATCCCAGCACTTTGGGAGGCTGAGGCAGGTGGATCACGAGGTCAGGAGTTTGAGGCCAGCCTGGCTAACATGGTGAAACCCTGTCTCTACTAAAAATACAAAAGATTAGCCGGGCTTGGTGGCATGTGCCTATAATCCCAGCTACTAGGGAGGCTGAGATAGGAGAATCGCTTGAATCCAGGAGGCAGAGGTTGCAGTGAGCCGAGATCATGGCATTGCACTCTAGCCTGGGCAACAGGGCAAGACTCCATCTCACAAAAAAAAAAAAAAAAAGGAAAGATAATATTTAATTAAACATATAATGTAATATATTAAATAATATATGCAAATTTAGAAGCAGAAATAGAGATTTGTAGTTAAGAAGTAGACTTCATTAGAGAGCAAAATAAGAGTCTCTCTGTGGAGGTAAAATTTTAGCAGAAATCTGTACAAAGGAGTGAGCATACACATATTTGGGGAGAGAGAGATCTAGACGTGTGCCCTGGGTGGGGGTGAATTTGGCACATCCAAAGAACAGCTTGGCCTATGGTCTGAGCAGAGTGAGGAGGGGAGAAAGTTTGGAGAGTGACCAATGAGGTCACAAAACAGAGATCATATCATATGCAGCTTTGTTAAGAAATTTCTAATATATTTTGAATTTGATGAGATCCTAATAGCATTTAAACTGTGTTTCAAGTAAGATAATCTGACGTGCATTAGAAAATCACTCTAGTTGCTGTTTAGAGAACTGATGGTAGTAAAGGCAAGTGCAGAAGGAGCCCAGGGCTACACACATTGTAAACAGAAGATGATGGCGGCTCTGGTCTATGATCCTCATTGCCACAGGAAGTAAGGCCACAATTTGTGATGCAGGAGATTAGATCCCTAGTGACCTGGCCCTCACTCATCTTTCTGGTTGTATTTATAGTAAACCCCTTTCTCCTCCTCTTTGCTTTATGTCTGTTTATAAATCTGAAACTTTGCCCATTTATTCCCTGTAGTTAGAATGACCTCTATTTTTCTCTTCATGGTCCAGCAGAGGTCTCAATCTGCATGACTCAGACCTCTTCTTTGCAACCTCTCCTGACACTTTCAGGAGAAAGATTGATTCAGAATCTGATACAGTATAAAACTCATCTTTTACACTATATTATATGTGTCACTGTGTTGTTTCAGTGACTACTGAGTAGTGTAAGTTTTTTCAGTCTTACTGGTCTGTGAAAATTAATAACCTATAAATTACTGAGCTAGCCTTCTTAAATTCACATCACTATGAATATCCCTAAGAAAATTATTTTTTTCAATACAGTTAATACTTAGTAACTCACACTTATAATTAAGAAATTAATTTATTTAGTTTAAAATAGACTCAAAGTATGTTTAGATATTTTCCCAGAAATTATAAAATTTACATCTTAGACTCTTAGTCTCTAGAGTGTTAAAAACATTGCCTGTGTATAAAATGGTCTACCTGTGCATGTAATAAGATAATACCTTTGAGTCTGTATACGATTCTATATTAAAGTGTTCATTTAACTTGACCAACTGGAAAAAGAAATCACTGAATTGTGTTTTGAGGTTCAAAACACCTAGGATTGTTCAGATTCCGGGTATTATTTGTTTATTCTACTCAACTTCCTTTATGATTAGCTTATCAATATTGTTGACATCATCAGTAATGCAACCTATACAACCCATTGTATCAACTTCCGAACGGATACATTTCCAAATCCAAAGTGAATATTTTGTGAAGAAAAAATATTGATAACTTGAGACTCTTTGTTAACTAAGTTCATTTGAATTAAGGGTACAGGGATATATATTATGTAAACAGTCCATATTCCACCTAGAAAGCATGTTCTTTCTAATGACAGAAGCCTTCCCTATTACTTTGAAAATACTTCCAAAAATCATATTTCAAAGTTGTTCACATAACTCTTTAAGTGAATTTCTGGCAAAACCTATAAAAATAAATACCTATATATTATAACTAACTCAAACATCACTTTTCAACAATATAAATAGATTAAATTCTAGGAACAACACTATGCATAAAATAATTCTCTGTATCCATGACGAAATCTCAATGCACCAGAGGTTTCCTGATTCTATAGTAATTATCTCTCTCCCTGACATGAAGAGTTTTATTTTTTGGTTATACTACTTGACAAAAAAATATAATAATGCAATTCCACTAGAAAACATAAATACATTTATAATTTATTAATATGACTATTGATGTCTAAATACCTACAAGTAGACTTACAGTCATATGTTATGACATATTGTTTAGCCCACAGCCAGTGTTTAACACTTATGAGTCAGTGGAAATGTAACACTATCTTTAAAAAAACCTACTTAGAAGCTTCAGGGTTCAAAACCTAGGGCTCAGGTAATCATGCTTTAGGGGAACTTCTAATTTGAACAGAAGTCTTGTTCTAAATTGAGCTGTTGTATCTATCAATCACTTTCTGAACTGTTACATATATTAGATTTTTCTTAAGTAGACTATATCTGCTTTTATAGCTGATTATCAACATTTCTTATTCTCAGTTATACAGATCCTCACAGATACATCTGTATACGTTCCTTTCCCTTTGATGCATACATACATATTTGAAATTAATTTACATTAGTCACTTAAACATGAAAAATTACTTTTGCTTCTGTAAGCACTAGGACTAAGGGTTACCTGAGTTTAGATTAATAAAATTGCCAGGAACAAAATAAGCATGAATGAACTATGATTATATTACATTTTATCTGCTTGCCTCAGAAATGTTCTCTTTTGACCAGTAAATACTCCAAGCCTTCTAATGAAAACATTCTGCTTAAGGAAGAGACTGACCAGATGATCTCTAAGAACCTTCCCACTAAATATCCATGGTCTAAATTTATAGTCACCTTTTGCATTATCTGTTTAACATTTCCTATCATGATTGAAAATGAGTATTAATTATGTTTACCTAAATCACAGCTACAATTGATATTTGGGAGATTTTGATATAAGAATAAGACTTTCAGTTTCATTATCTTAAAATAATAAACTCATTTTGTTTCACATAATATGTTTTCTTTCTTTCTTTGGTACTTTTAACTGAATGTATGGTTTTCTACACACACACACACACACACACACACAGAGTACAAATTTCTAAAGCAATAATCTTCAATCTAATTTAGTATTAGGTTTCTAAGGTACCAGGAGCTTGCTTGCCTCCTAAATGTCTGAAAACACATGATTAACAACTCATCCATTGCCTTCCAACTGAAAAGAATCACTCTTACCGTATAGCCCTCGGTATACTGAAAAGGAGCCCTGGAACTTTCGTCTGCTGTTGGACTCAGAGGCTTGGGGTCAGACATAGAACGCTGCATCATCTTGGCTGCCTTAGGACTTGCTGGGGGAACTTTAGCCATATCTGGATGCAGTACTTTCTGTGGACTTATATCATCAGGGAGGGGTTTTTCATAAGGTACAAAGGCTGATTCTAAGGCTTTGCCTGGTGAAAGTGGTGAGATGGGTGAATAAAGGACTTTGGGGGATTTGGGTGGGGAAGGAGCCAGCTGTACTGTGGAATCTGCCCGGAGGTGAGATGAATAACCAATCTCTAAAGGTGTTGGGCGTTTCTTGTCTTTGGGTGGAGATGTGGCACTCAGATATTGAGGACTTTGTGTGTCTGAATCTGCTTCTGTTTGACATCCTAAACTGCCCCCTTTGTAAGTCTTTTCAGGTGCTGAAATGTGTTTAATTATTTCTACCTTGGCATCCACTCGTGCCCGTATGGAGGGTGTTCTTATGGTTCCAACTGGTTCAGTTTGCACAGATATCTCTGCTACCGTTTGAACTGCTATGCTGGAGACTTTGGAAAGGGGTTTGGTCTTGTCAGCCTCTGCCATGCTGTCACCATATTTCCCTACACGAGCTTTCCTCCTTGATCTAGTAGGCATATCCCACTCATCCTGATCTTCATCATCAGTTTGGACGCTTGTATCCACACTCTTTTTAGTTCTCCTTCTCCTACTCACATAGCTCCGATCTGTGGCATCTTCGTCGTCCGTTTGTACACCACTGTCCACTATCTTTTTAAAACTTCGGGGATCATCTGCCATATTTTCTCCCATCTCATCATATGGTCCTCGGACTTTAGCTCCAGAACTTCTCTTTTTGGGTTGTTTTTCCTCTTTCACAACAACATCTGTTAGAGGTATTTCTGAAACAGTGCTCAGGATACCAGGTGGGGCAATGTACTGGGTGACACCATCAGACTGAACAGTGTACCATCCTTGGCTCTGTGGTATTTCAATTGCCACAACAGCTGAGGCTGTGGTGGTTGCATCTTCAGCTGCCCAAAATTGACTGCCTTCTGGGGCAGCATACTGACCTTCCAAAATTGCCTGCTCTGTAGTGGTTTGTGGAGAAGCAGTTCCAGAAGGGTCATAGTTATACTGGTAGATTTGGCGAATCTTTTGCTCCTCCAGCTGCTGGTGAAGCTGTTGTTGCAGCTGTTGGATCTGCTCAAGCTGTAACTGTTGCTGAGCTAACGTCTCCTGCCTCATCATGAACTGGGCTTGCCGCTCTTCTTCTTGCTGATAGAGAAGGTGTTGCTTCATAGACTGCAGCTCCTCCAGCTTTTTCTGAACTATGATCTTCTCTTGTTCTCGGAATCTTTGAATTTCCTGACGTTCCCACTCCAATTCCTCAGCAAAGCGCTGTTGCTTAATTTTCTCCAGTTCCAGGAGCTCACGCTCCAAGTCTAGCTGCTGCTGCTGTTTATCTTCTTCAGGGACAATTAAAAGAGCACTTTCATCTCCCACCACTTCAGGAAACACTTCGGATGCTGTGGTTAAAGTGGGAAGGGAGTCTATCGTCTCAGCAGTAAGACCTTCCATAGTAATAGTTTGTAAGCTGGCACTGATATCAATACTAGTAACTGCAATGTCCGTTTCAGATGCACCTGTTGTTATAAAATATGATCTAGGCATTGGCTGGCTATGGTGAAGGGCAGATAATGAAGTCACGGCATCAGTTGTATGAATACCAGACAAATCCCTCACTGTGGTGCTGAAAATGGAGCCGGGTTGTGTGGTGATGGCAAACGTAGAGGGTGTCGGAGTTGCTACTGAAGAATAGACAACACCATTAGATGACCTCAAAACACTCCCCACACAATACTGGGGTCCTGGTGGTGGTGTCATCCTTGCTGTGGAATATTGTGGTGTACTAATCCCAACTCCTGAAATGACTTGTCGTGTTTCTGGATATGGACCTGTAGTCTTGCTTGAATAATCCATTACCTCACCTGAAATACAGGGCAGAGTTATAGTCCAGTTCCCAGAATGAATGATGCTTTTTGAGTTTGAAAGCCCTCTCATCTTGATGAACATAATGAATCAGACTGCATGCAAATCCACAGGTTAACCTAATTAAATGCAGAATAAAAGCAATGTTGGACATGCAGGCGCATGCAGGTGATTTTGAGCAGAACAAATTTTTTAAAAATGAAGGAACAAAAGCGCACATGTACTCCAAAATATGCTGCTAAAACATCCAAAGAAAGAGAAAAAGTAACAAAACTGGAAAAGGAGCCATATTTTTATCCTGAAATGAGATGAGGAACACCATAATGATATTTCAAGGAAAGGTCTGCTGCCGCATCATACTGACCTGTAGTAATTCTCCCTGAAGTCAGATCTACTGCTGTATCAGTTCCTTCAGTATAATCAAAAGCATTCTTACTTTTATAGAAAAAATGTCCAGCTTCTGCTAAATTTGTGTCAGACATGGAAGGCTTCATTCCCCCAATCCCTCTAGAACCATATGGCCCTGATCGATCGTACTGATAGTGGTCATCCCTGTAACCAAAACGATCCTCAGGAAGAGTAGTTGCAGGCTGCTGTGCCGTGCAGCTCCTTCCAAATGGTAATTTATAAACCACATCACAGCACAC
The DNA here is from genome assembly GCA_963573385.1 of Cacajao melanocephalus. Classification (NCBI taxonomy): domain Eukaryota; kingdom Metazoa; phylum Chordata; class Mammalia; order Primates; family Pitheciidae; genus Cacajao; species Cacajao melanocephalus. The sequence continues at coordinate 20,986 of CAUYLG010004128.1, read as the reverse complement.
AGCTCTTCTTCCTGCAGTCAAATCCACAGGTTTTTCGTCATCTTCAATTATTTTGGTCATCACACTTGAAGTAGATTCATCCATTGTTACAACCGTTCTATGAGACTTGGTGGTGCTGAGATCCACTACTTCCCCGTCAGTGATCCCCCGGGATATGGTGCTATCAGTCCATCCATTTGTGACACCAACAGGAGGCACAGTGACAGGTTTTGTAATAGCCGATGTCATCGCATGTGCTGGAGTACCTAGAGATAAGTTTATCGGTGCTTCTTCCCTAGCTGTAGGAAAGACCTGGTCACTTGGTATCCTATATGGGGGCTCAGCATGCTTTGATGTTGTAAGTTGGAGTGGTGTTGCCATTACATGTTCTACACCCACTAGGCTTTCTGTGCCTGGAGTGTAACTTGCACTCGCTGTGCATGTGACAAAGGTCACTGTCTCACTGGCCAGAGAGATAGGAGTCACTATTGATGATGTTGCACTAAGATTTATAATAGAGGGTTGGACAGCACTAATTTGTTTCCCATAAACTTCATTTGTTGTAGTCTGTCTTTTCACATCCATTGCAGAAGCGGAAAGATCTATACATTTTTCAGTCGTTTTAACTTCTCCTTTTGGTACTGTACGCAAATCAATTACATCACCAACAAGTTGCAGTTTTCCATCTTCTTTATACTGAGGCTTCTCTAAATGTAGGTTATCTAGAGCAAGAGGCTCTGGAGGAATTGTTATGGAAATGCTGCTGAGATCAACACTAGGAGCTATGCTTCTGGTTGCTGAAACCTCAGTCTTGGAAACTTCAGTTGTGAGAAACTGTGCAACTGATGTGGGGGCTGCTTGAAATGAAGAGGGTGCTGTGACAGGGGTAGCAGAAAATGTCTGCAAAGCTCCAGAGATGTACAGGGTCTGTTCTGAAGAACTTGGAATTTCTACAGCTGTCACAGGAGGAACTACAGAAAACACCGGTTCAACAGAAACCAGATCTTTGGAGGGTGATCCCAAGGGCCAACTGGTAATTACTTGACTAGCTAAAGAATCTGTTGGAGTCCCAGGTTCGGATGGCAATGTAATAACTACATACGTTTCCGTGAGGGATTTGGAAAATCTTGGTGAGGACTTGTTGGAGTGTGGGGAAAGTGGGGAGGTAGGGGAAGGCAATTTATAATCTGCTGAAGTCACTAAATTTAAGGTCATACTTGAAGTTAAAGATAGACCTGTTGGTTTGGGAGGTATATCTGTTGGTTTTTGTGTAGTTGTTGGAAGCTGAGGAATCACTGGCTTGGGGGCGACTGGAGGTTTGCTTGGCTCAGGCCTGTGAGTAAATACAAGTCCAGATGGAATTGAAGATGGCTTAGGAGGAACAGGAGGAGGTGCAGTGGTGCATATTCTTGTTACAGGTAATCCATTACTTCTCAGAATAGCTATGGTCTCTATAGTAGTAACAGCATCAAACAGAGGTGTAGCTGTAGTCACTGGAGCTGTAACTGTTAACTTTCTTTTAGGATGAATAGTTGGTTTAGGTGAAGTTGGTGGAGGAAGTGGTGGGGGAGGAGGCGGTGGTGGTGGAGGAGGAGGGGGAGGGGGAGGGGGAGGAGGTGGAGGAGGTTGAGCTGATATGTCCAAAGAAGAACTTCTCAAGAATGGGCGAGGTTTAGTTGGAAGAGAGGGAACAGAAGGACTGCCAGATGGTAACTGAGATGTAGGTTTTTCCTGACCAAAGGCTTCTCCAGACGTAAAGTATGTGGCTGAAAGCTGCTCTTTCATTGGAAGGGCTATTACAGAGGAAGGCGGTTGATCAAACACAGTTTTGGATAAGCTAGTTTTTGTTAGTTCAGCCTCCAACTCCTTTTTATCTCTGTAAGCTTCCAAAACTTCCAGAATGATTCCATTCTCAGTTTCCTTCTTGGCTTTCTTCATTGGGTCCTTTTCAGATATAGGTAAGTCAGTAGAAATAGCGTCAGCAACTGGCCCCTCAGGTTTAGGTCCTACAGAATCTATGATAGATGGTACCATATCAGATAAAGAAATAACAACATCATCAGCACCAGCTCTACCTTCTGGTGTGGTAGTCCGATCTAAAGACACACTTATTTCTTCTGGATAGTCTATAATGCTGCCTGGAAAATAAGTTGATGAAGAAATTTCCTCAGAATCTTCAAATTTAGTTATTATGTCCACTGGCTCTGTATAAACTGTGGTTATGCTATCCAGGGTAGTAATAGGTGAGGAGCTATCAGTGGTACAGACGGAAGAAACAGATGATGTGAGAGAAGGTGTGTCAGAGGGTGGGACAGATGTAGCACTTTCTGAAGGCTCCGAATAGGTCAAAATCAGTGATTCATGGGCAATTATCTCTTGAATTTCTCTTGTATAATTGGTTACATATTCATCCTCAATTTCTTCTGTTGAAAAATGTTGGGTTATTTTCACATCTGGGATAGAGAGTGTTGCACTGCTGGTTGAATCTGTAAGAGACGCTCCTGAGAGAACACTTGATGTCAAAGATGCATCAGGCATTCTATCAAAGTCCAAGGTGGACTCTGTCATATCCTCACTGATGGGGGGTTGGGTTGGGCTGGATCCAGGTGTTAACTGCATCTGTTGCCTCTTCATAAGTTCTTCATAGGCAGCATCAGCATCTAGCAGTTTTTTTTCTTCTCCTGTAGAAGTTACCATAGTACCTAGATCCACTATCTCATGGCTTTCTGGGATGATAAAAGAGCTTGAAACAATATCTTCCTGAGGCACAACAGAATGTAAGCTTTCTAACTCATAAAACTCTTTCTGGAGGTCTGTAATTTTCTGCATCGGATCTTCATAAAGCTGTTCTGAAAGTCTTATCTTTTGCTCTCTTCCTCTCTGCTGCATAAATCCATTTTCTTCTTCTTGCCTTGTTAGCAGACTGCCATCTACTGATCCATTGTACGTGTCTTCTACTAAAGATTCATAAATATAATCCTCTATTAACATCCCACCGTACAAAGGCTCTTTTTCAAACACTTCATCTCGTTCATTTGCAGCTGGAAAAGCTTTATATTTGTGTGTTTTATGCATCATTTCTTCATATATCTCCTCAGCACTTTTTAACGCCTTTTGGCTACCTTCTTTCTGCATAATAGATTGCTCATCTGTTGGTGAGTATAATGACACAGCTGTGGGTAATTTATAAACTTTTTGTACTTCTATTATTTTTTCTGGGCTTATTTCAAAACCTTCTGGGTCTGATTCTATGCTAGGTGAATATTCAGAACAAGAAGATCTATGGAGCTCCTCCATTTCTGCGGCCTGACGTAACTCTTCTGTTGGAGATGCATCTTCAATAGGAGAGAGATTACTAGGTGGTGTCTTTGGTCTTTCCCTTCTTCTCTGAGCTCGAAGTTCATCTTTGTCTTTCTTTGATTTTTTACTAGAACTCTTTCTTTGTTGCTGTTCTATTTCCCTCTGCTTCTCTTGCTCCTTTAATAATTCTTCTTCCTCTCTCAATTCTTCTTCCTCTGAAGAATCTTCAATAGTAGGCAAAAGAGGGCCGTGTGATCTGTGCCGAGCTTTGCGTTGCTGTTTGCTCTCTCCTTTTTTGTGACTCGGGCTACTGTCACTGTCCTCATCAAGTGATGATACTGATGTAGGGGATGTACCAGGAGTAAAGCTGGAAGCGTGAAGACTAGAAGATCCCTCTCCTCTTGACCTATCTTCAGGTGAGTCTGTCAGGCTTTCCATTTCTAATTCTGGCTCTTCATCAAAAAACAAAGCTGTTTTTTTCTGTGATGACTCTGCAGAATATTTATCTGCTATTGTACTATTGAGCTCAATTGTTTTAAATCGGCGTAGCCCTCCTCCTCCAGCAACTACAAGTTCTTCACTTTCCTGACTTTTAGTTTCTCTGTATTTAAGTTCAGGACTTTCATCAAATGCTTCATCATCTTCATCATGCCATGAGTGACGTCTTCCTGCATCATCATCAATGCTTGTGCTACTTTTTCGAGTCAGTCGTCTGTGTTTCCCTGCTGCTATTTTGCCTTTTCCCTTTGTTTCTTCCTTTTTCTGGCTCTCAGTACTACTACTAATCTCTTTGAGCTGGTTTCTGATGAATTCATCATCTTCAGAACCTGAAGCATCTTCATCAGCACTCATTTCTATGATTTGTTTTCGAATGAAATCCTCCTCTTCCCCTGATCCTTGGCTGTCTTCCTGTTTATACTCATCACTGCTTGATGAGCCAACACTAGTTCTTCGTTTTCTTTGTGGAACAGGTGAGTTTTCACTTTCACTGCTGTCTTCAACAGAATCATAAGGCTCTCTTCTAGTAGTTACATCATCAACAAACTCAGACTTTTCTTTATGGTCCTTGATGGAAGGAATACCTTGTTGGCTATCTTTTTTAAATGTGTCTTTCCTTTCTTCTTGACTCTCTTTGATCCCCTCTTCTGAAACAGTAATTTCCAAGATTTCAGATAAAATCTGTGTTTTCTGTTGGTCCTTAGGCTGCTCTGAAGAAACCTCAAGGGGTTGTGTTTTCTTTTCTGACTTTTCATCAGCTAGTGTACTTGCTTGAGCTTCCAAAATGGATAGGACTGTACTTTCTAACTTAGCCAAATCTGAGGGGCTGGAAGGGCTGCTTTCTTGTGAAAAAGAGTCCTTTTTGAGTCCTTTGAGGATATCCTTTTCATCAGTTGGAATAAGACTTGGAATTTCACCAAGTGAGCTTGATATTCCATCAGAAGAATATCCTGTGTCACTCAGACCTTGGGGGCTTTTAGGCTGCTGAGAACTTGAGGTGTCTGATTTGTCATCTTCCTTTTCCTAAGCAGGGAGATAAAGATACAGGAAAACTTAACATGGTTAAACTAAAAACATGGCCTCTCTGTTACTCCCAAATAACTATCAGGAACTAAAAAATAATTTTGGAAATTTTTTTTCAACCATATGTCAGTATTTTTTTAAAGTTTGCATGAGAAAAAAATTGTTGATATGTGTTGATTGAGATTAGTTTCCAATTAAATTAAATTTCATTAAATGTCAATTCTGAATGACATTTGATCTTCTATCATAAATACTCTACCCTTTCACATTTCAATGTCATTTTCCCTCAAAAATATGATTATTTTTCTCAATAAATATGCTTTAGGATAAAGTTTATAAATTGTGATGAAGATGTTTAATGATAAATTTTATACTAATATAATTTATAGTTTTGGATTTTGAGGTCAGGGAAAGTTCAAGAAAGTATCAGAGAATGAGCTTTGTGCCTCGCTACAAGTTGTATGGGATGTTGGAGAATTTACTGAACAAAAAAAAAGCAAGAAACATGCCATAATAACATATGTGCCATGTACTATAAATAAGTTTGTTATCATTCTTGTCAAATGATTCAAACAAGGCACAGCTTTTAAAAGACATTTTGAAAGTTATGAACCACTATGTATACTTGCTATTGTTGTTAATATTATTACTCTATATCATTTGGAATGAATATTTAGAAATTAAGCACTTTGAAAAAGTTATGCAATAATTGGTCTGACTCATCAGTTCAATTAAAGAAAAATATCCAGCTATTATTTTTGTAGAGTTGTTCATCACATTTATCTTCAGCATCCCATCTCAAAGGTGTTTCACTAATATCACTTACAAATATCTTCTGACTTTGAAATCTTGTTTTATCTTCAAAAGCAGCTTCCTTAAACAATAAATAGCTTTTGCGAATGGGAGCATGGGCTTTCCAGAGATCTAGGACCCTTAGAGACAAGCCACAGCCTTGAACTTGTCGCCTTTCTTGGGCTACGATGATGCCATGACTACAATTTAGGTTCAAAAATCAGAGATGCCTTAAATAAAAATTAAACATAGAGACTTGTTGCATAAAGAGTTTTTTGTTCATTAAACACATATATGAACAGAATGAAACTGATTCAGTTAGTTGCCCTGTTTAAAGGAGAGTGTCACAATAGTCTCACAGCCTACAGAAAGGAGGGGTTAGGAAAACAGCTGCCTAAAAATTACAATTTCATATAATGGATTCTGAAGGTTCTACTAATATTTTCCAGAAAAGATTAGGACCAGACATATATAATGTAACAAAGGAAATTAAGTGACATTAGATAGAAAATACACATAAATATCAAAATACCAGCCCTGCAATCTCCCTTATGTGCCTTCTCCTTGTGTTCATGCTTTTCTTCTTCACTAAGTACTATGTCCTACCCACTCATTCCTCCTCCCACTCACTGCCTGGTCTCCTCCTTTCACACTCCTCACAGATTTCATCATTATTTACCAGTGGTGGTAATGCTGCAATGATTTTTCCTCCCCAAATGATTCTTGCATATTTTGAAGTGGCAAGTCTGCGAAGTGTTTACTCTCTAGACTTTTTCTTTTTTCCTTTTCCTTCAAATAACCCCCTGCCATTTATTAAGCTGCAGACCAGTCAGTGAGAGGCAGTGAGGAACGGAGCCACCTTTGGATCTCTTCTCATAGTGGTCTATCTTGAGGCCTTCACTAGTAGTCGAGAATGTGCCAAGACATATCTACACTGGCAAATTTGGCTTTGCTCTTTTCAAAAAAGCCTTCCATATTGAAGGCAAACAAAATATTTTGAATACTATCAAATGTAAGAACTGAATTATAGATGACATATAAAACTTTACAAAGGCGAACTCCCATTCACAATTGCTACAAAGAGAATAAAATATCTAGGAATACAACTAAGAAGGGACGTGAAGGACCTCTTCAAGGAGAACTACAAAACACTGCTCAATGAAATAAGGGAGGACACAAACAGATGGAAAAACACTCCATGCTCATGGTTAGGAAGAATCAATATTTTGAAAATTGCCATACTGCCCAAAGTAATTTATAGATTCAATGCTATCCCCATCAAGCTACCATTGACCTTCTTCACAAAACTGAAAAAAAACCACCTTAAATTTCATATGGAACCAAAAAAGAGCCCGCATAGCCAAAACAATCCTAAGCAAAAAAAAAAAAAACAAAAAAAAACAAAGCTGGAGGCATCAAGCTACCCAACTTCAAACTATACTACAAAGCTACAGTAACCAAAACAGCATGGTACTGGTACCAAAACAGAGATAAAGTCCAATGGAACAGAACAGAGGCCTTAGAGGCAATGGCACACATCTACAACCATCTGATCTTTGACAAACCTGACAAAAGCAATGGGGAAAGGATTCCCTGTTTAATAAATGGTACTGGGAAAACTGGCTAGCCATGTGCAGAAAGCTGAAACTGGACTCCTTCCTTACACCTTATACAAAAATTAACTCCAGATGGATTAAAGACTTAAACATAAGACCTGACACCATAAAAAAAACCCTAGAAGAAAACCTAGGCAATATTATTCAGGACATAGGCATAGGCAAGGACTTTGTGACTAAAACACCAAAAGCAATGGCAACAAAAGCCAAAATAGACAAATGGGATCTAATTAAACTTAAGAGCTTCTGAACAGAAAAAAAAAAATCATTAGAGCAAACTGGCAACCAACAGAATGGGAAAAAATTTTTGCAAGCTACCCATCTGACAAAGGGCTAATATCCAGAATTTACAAAGAACTGAAACAAATTTACAAGAAAAAAAAAAAAAACTCCATCAAAGAGTGGGCAAAGGATATGAAAAGACACTTTTCAAAAGAAGACATTCATCCAGCCAACAAACATATGAAAAAATGTTCATCATCACTGGTCATTAGAGAAATGCAAATCAAAACCACATTGAGATAACATCTCATGCCAGTTAGCATGGTGATCATTAAAAAATCTGGAGACAACAGATGCTGGAGAGGATGTGGAGAAATAGGAACACTTTTACACTGTTGGTGGGAGTGTAAATTAGTTCAAACATTGTGAAACACAGTGTGGCAATTCCCCAAAGACCTAGAAATAGAAATTCCATATGACCCAGCAATACCATTACTGGGTATATACCCAAAGAATTATAAATCGTTCTATTATAAAGACACATGCACATGTATGTTCGTTGTGGCACTGTTTACAATAGCAAAGACTTGAAACCAACCCAAATGCCCATTGATAACAGACTGGACAAAGAAAATGTGGCACATGTACACCATGGAATACTACGCAACCTTAAAAAAAGATGAGTTCATGTCCTTTGTAGGGACATGGATGAAGCTGGAAACCATCATTTTCAGCAAACTGACACAAGAACAGAAAACCAAACACCGAATGTTCTCACTTATAGGTGGCTGTTGAACAATAAGAACATATGGGCACAGGGAGGGGAACATCACACTCTGGGGTATGTTGGGGGGGGTGGGGTTAGGGGAAGAATAGTAGTGGGTTGGGGGATTGGGGAGGGATAACAATAGGAGAAATCCCTAATGTGGGTGATGGGGGATGGATGCAGCAAACCACCATGGCATGTGTATACCTGTGTAACAACCTTGCACAATCTGCACAGGTACCCCAGAACTTGAAAAAAAAAAATTACCCATAGCTCCATCCAAAAGTCAACAATTCTTAGTATCTTGGTCTAGTTCTCATTATTTTTGCTGTATCTATGTTTCATATAGTTTTAATCATGTCATAAAAAACTGTATATATATGAATTTTAAAATAATACATTTTTATTGACATAAATGAAATACATATTTAATATGGTGTGATTAGGACATACAGAAAGATATAAAAAAGAAAATTAAAGTCATTTAAAATCTTTAAAAAGAAACATAAAGGAAATAATCAAAAATTTCTTAAGGAAATAAAAGAAAAATTTTAAAAATAAGATTCCAAATATTTTAGTCTTTAAGTTGATTTAAACTAAGTTCTGGTGACCAGTGTCTCTTACTCACTGAGGAGAAAGTTTGGTAATAGAACTTGTATTTGACTTTATGATATAGGCACACATGCACACACGTGCACATGCAAACAAACACATAAAGCGACTTAAAAATTTTGTTTTTATTTTCTAGTAAAATCCCTAGCATAGCGTTTAACAGGCTGAGACACCCAAGCAAGTCACTTAACTGTTTCAGTTTTACTTGCTTCAAAGATTAGTAAAATTTTACTACTTCATAAGATAATTATGAGAATTAAAATAGAAAGCCTAGTACTCAGATTAAATAATACAGTAAGCACACTCCACCTCCCAGGTTCAACCAATTCTCCTGCGTCAGCCTCCTGTGTAGCTGGGATTACATGTGAGTGCCACCATCCCGACTAATTTTTTGTATCTTTAGTAAAGATGTGGTTTCACCATGTTGGCCAGGCTGGTCTCAAACTCCCAACCTCGTGATCTGTCCACCTCGACCTCCCAAAATGCTAGGATTACAGGCGTGAGTCTGTGATTATAGGCACCTGGCCAGCACACTCTATTCTATTTCTTCCATTGATTACAACTAAAAATCCTAGAAGAAATATATAAAGCAAAGATGGCTCTGAAAAACAAATAATAGCAGGCCAACTAAAAAGAGAAAAGTAGACCTGTGGAATGAGACATGTGGCAGTGAATTCTTTGGTTACTTCTACTCTCTACTCTCTTTGCTTATATAATTTCTGATGAGATGTCTGCTATGATTCTTATCTTTGTTCCTCTGTAGGTAAGGTGTTTTTCCCCTATCTGGCTTCAAGATTTTCTCTTTGATTTTAGTTTTCTGCAGTTGAAGTATGATATACCTACATGGTTTTTATAGTTTTGGATTTGTCTGTGTTTTGTTGTGGGGAGCTATATTTATCCTACTTTTATTCTCTGAGCTTCCTGAGTCTGTGGTTTTGCATATGTCATTAATTTTGGAATAGTCTCAGACATTATTACTTCAAATATTTACTCTTCCCAGTTCTATTTTTCTTCTTTTTCTGGTGTTTCAGTTATGGGTATGCCTTACTTTTGGCAATTGTCCCACATTTCCTGGATGTTCTGTTCTTTAAAAAAAAATTGTTTTATTCTCTTTGCATTTCAGTTTTGAAAGTTTCTATTGACCTATCTTCAAATTCACTGATTCTTGCTCAGATGTGTCAAGTCACTGACAAGCCCTTTGAAGGCATTCTTCATTTCTGTTCCTGTGTTTTTGATTCTTAGCATTTCCTTCTGATGATTTCCTACATTTTATAGTTTTCATTTCTTTACTGGCATTACCCAGCTGATTTTGCCTGTAGTCTCCTTTTTACATTAAAGTTCTTAACATATTAATCATAGTTATTTTAAATGATTTGTTTATAACTCTAACATCTATGACTTATCTGAGTCAGGTTCTTATGCTTGCTCTGTCTCTTAAGACTTTTTTTTTTTAATTTGTCCTTTGGTTTGTTTTTAATTTGGGGGTAAAGTTAGACACAGCTTACTCAATAAATGGTATTGAGGTAAACAGATTTTTAAAGGAAGGATTTTATCAATATGGCTAGGAGCTGGGCTGTGTTAAACTTTTTTTAGATACAGGTACCAAAGCCTTCAGATTCCTCTAATTCCTTAATTTTTGTCTCCCTCCCATTTTCTGGGGATTTCCCCTGCACTGCTCTGCAGAGAGACTGTATCTTGCAACTCTTTCAGGTCTAATCCATTGTTATTATACTGTTCGGTGTGTTTAGAGTGTGTGGGAAAAGAAGATCTTATAATCTTATTAAATGTTGATTTTTCCATGGGCCTGTGTCACAGAGATGTGGCTTTCACAGGTGTTCCCATCCCTACTCCAGGAGTAGACCTATTTCTCCTCTCTTCTTTCCCCCTCTTTCTTTGACTGCCTCATCATTAATCCATTGTCTTGAAGCCCCATTGACTATGGATATTCTCTGTTTTCAGGTGAGGCTGGAAGCCTATAGCATGCTAGAGTGGGGTAAAATTCAGAATTCTCTGCTAGAGAATTCCTTACAATGGAGACTAGCTCTTTGTTATAAGGAAGAGTCTGGGAGGGCCTCAAGAAAGCTTCTGCTCCTGCTTCCACAATCCTTCTGAGATCACTTCAGGAGAGGTTGGTGGGGTTCCAGGAAATAAAATTTAGTGAAACAAGGAGGAGCTCCTTATGACTGCGGCTTCCAATACTTTCTGACTCTCATGTTTAGTTTCCACTCAACTCCAATAAATTCATCAAAACTCCTAGTAAAGTACACGCTTTTAGCAGTTTATAGTATATGATGAGTTCTCCAGGTAAGCAAATCTAAAGCACTGTATCTTTCTGGATGTATCAGTCTCTCCAGATTTTAAGGTGATGGCTTGTCCCATGACCTTAGTTTTCTGATGGGTTCAACAAAGTCACTGCTGTTTGGTTTGTAAGGATTTTTCTTGTTTTGACGGTGGTAATGACAACTTACAAGCTGTTTATATATCAGAGGTAAAATCCAAAGCCTCCCAGTTATTCTTTGTTTTCATGTGCCTTAAATTCTAGGATACTCAGAATCCTGGAGCTACACACAAGGTATAAACAAAAAAGTACTCCCTACCTAACAAGCAAACTCTCCCTCTTTATAGCCAGGGAACCAAGAAAAGGGTGTCTATGTGGGACACAGCTTCTTTAACTATCCAAGATTGACCCGAGGGAAGACCCATAATGAAGCTGCATCTCTGTAGTGGGTAATGGTAGCAAAACCCCTATAGGCTCTTTTATCTTTCTGCTTTGCCCAGAGGCAGTTACAATAATGGGAACTGCACAATAGTACCTGGAGTATAAAAGCTCAGCCTTCTAGCTAGGGCAGGAAGAAAAGTGACTGTTGAAGAGAATGGTGCTAGATAAACGATTCTTTAAGTTTGTACATAAAGTTGATATGTTGTTCATCCATCTAACTGTGATCAACATAGCAAATGCTATGCTAAAACATATTTTAAAGTAACTGAAAAAATGAATAGATATTCCATGTATGTTAATTGAAAGACAATATTGTTCACATGTCAGCACTACCTAAAGCAATGTGCAAATCCAATCCAACCCCTATCAAAATTTGAATAGCTTTTTTTTTGGCAAAAATAGAAAGTTGTTTCTCAAATTCAAATTCATTTGGAATTACAAGGGGCTTCAAATAGCCAAAACACTTTGAAACAGAAGAACAAAGTTGAAGGACTTACAATTCCTTATTTCAAAACTTATCACAAAGCTACAGTAAGCAAGACAGATACTGGCACAAGGATAGACATATTGATACATAATATAGACTTGAGGGTCCAGAAAAAATTCATGTATTTTGGTGAACTGATTTTTGAGAGTGGAATCAAGACCATGCAATGGAGAAAGGATAATTTCTTCAACAAAAGATGCTGAGATGAAAGGATATTCACATGCAACAGAATAAAGTTAGACTGCTACCTCACACCATATACAAAATTAACTCAAAATGATTGTTCTCTCATATAACAGCTAAAGCCATGAAACTCGTAGAAGAAAACATAGAGGCAAATTTTCATAGCTTTGGATTTGACAATGGATTTTAAATTCATCAAAGCACAAGCAACAAGACAAAAAAATAGATAAATTTGACTACATCAAAATTTTAAAAAGGATTATCAAGAAAGTGAAAAGACAACTTTCTATTTGCACATCGTATCTCTGATAAAGTTCTAGTATTTAGAATGTAAAAATAACTCACAATTCAACAACAAAAAGATAAACAATTCATTTAAAAAATGAGCAAAGGAATTTAATAGGCATTTCTCCAAAGAAGATATACAAATGGTGAACAAGTACATGAAAAGATGTTCAACATCATTAGTCATCAGGGAGGTGTAAATTAAAATCACAATGAGATATCACTTCACATCCATTAGAAAGACTACTATCAAAACACACAAAAGTAAGTGTTGGCAAAGGTGCAGAGATATTGAAACACTTGTGTATTACTGGTGATAACGTAAAGTGTTTCCACCAATGTGTAAAACAGTTTGGCAGTTCCTCAAAAAGTTAAGCATAGAATTACCATATGGCTCAGGAATTCCATCCCTAGCTATATATCCAAAATAATTAAAAGCAATTACTGAAATAAGTACATGTGCATGCATGTTTTTTGTAACAATGTTTACTATAAATAAAAGGTAAAAAACAGCCCAAATGTCTATCAATGGATGAATGGATAAACACATTGTGGTATATAGAAACAGAATTATTCAACCATAAAATAAATGAAGTATGGATACATGTTACAATGTAGATAAACTTGCAACACAGTATGATAAATGAAAGAAGCTGAACACAAAAGGTCACACACTGATGACATTTATAAAAAATATACAGAATAGATAAATTTATAGGGATAGAATGAAGAGTGATGCTTGCCAAGTCCTAGAGGGAAAGAGGAATGGGAAGAAATTGCTTCATGGGCAAGGAGTTTTACTTTAGCGTGATAGAAATGTTTTGGAACTAGAGATGTGTGATGCCTGCACAACATTGTGAATGTACCAGATTGTACTCGATTTTACACTCTAAAATTATTCATTTTAATTTTGATATGATTAAATTATTAAAAGAAAACAAAAACTAGATTAAAGATGTAGATGCAATACCTAAAATTGTAAAATGATTAACAAAAGTCTTTGTGACTTTGGATTAAGCAAAGAGTTCTTAGATATAACATAAAAATCATTGTTTATGAGATGAACATTAACACATTGAATTTAATCAAAGTTGATCTGCAAAAGACACTGCTTAAAGGATAAAAAGACAAGTCACAGATTGTGAGAAAATGTTTGCAAATAATATATTTAGCCAGAAACTTGTAACCACACTGTAGAAAGTCCTCTCAAAATTAAGCAACATTTTTTTAAAAGAGATCCAAAAGTGTGAGCAGTCATTTCACAAAAGAAAATTAGCATGGCAAATTAGCACATGAAACATGTTAGCACATGAAACATGTTAAATGTTATTAAGGAAATATCACAATGAGTTACCACTAGATACCACTAGATATCTATTAAACTGTCTAAAATATACAAGAATAATAATAGCTATAAACAGGGGACAATGTTTTGATTAGGAAGTAGAGTAACTGGAAATCTTACACAATGCTGGTGGAAATGCAAAATATTATGGCTACACTGGAAAATAGTTTGGTGTTTTCTTATATAAAGTCATACATATGCTTACCATAGAATCTATCAGTCTCACTTCTAGACAAATAAAAACACATGCTATACAAAAACATGCTTAGGGTATCATTATTCCTAATCTCTAAAAACTGAAAACAACATAACTTCTTTCAATTGGTTACTACTTAGAAATAAGAAATAACCAACTAATACAAGCAACAATGTGGGTTAAGTCTTGAATGTATTTTGCTGAATGAAAAAAAAAAAAACAAAAACAAAACTCAAAAAAACCCAACAATCTCAAAAGGCTGTATATTGATTCCATGTATATGACATTCTGGATAAGGTAAAACTATTGTATGGAGAAAAGGCTAGCAATTACCAGAGGTGAAGAGTGAAAGGAGGGTTTGTCAGGAAAGTGCCAGCACAAGGGGATGTTTTGCGGAGATAGGATTGCTCTGAATCTCGCTTGTGCTTGTGGTTACATGAATCTCTGCGTGTGCTACATCTCGTTAGAACGGTGGTACACCACCTGAAAGAGAAGTATATTGCGTGTAAATCTAAAATAATTAAAAAACAGAATAATTAAATGAGAAGATGCCTGTAAAATTGACTTGTAAACCATAGAAAAGTATGTATAACATTTTAGTAATACTGAATCGTCATGTGGATTGGAGATACACATTTTTTCCAAGAATTTTAGTGAGAAGTTTTTTGTTTTGAGATGAATACCATCCAATCTCCTCTTTTTTTCTAGTAACAGTGCCATGGTTTTAATGTAAGTATTGATCCCATCTCCAGTTTGCTTGTACTTTTCTGGGACACCATCACAGATTGGTTCTGAATGACTTAAGCCCATCTGCCCATGCCTTCCATTTGAGATTGATACACAGCTCTTCTTAGGCCAAGGATACTCAAAGATATGTTTGTTCATGGTTTATGAATAAAAAAGCTTTCTTGTTTTTACTCTCTACATCATTGGAGTACTTTGCTGTCTCTTCGTCTGGATAGTGAATATGTGTATGTGAGATCCAAAATTTATACAAGCATCTTTTTTTCCATAGAAAAGCCACTTAGATGAGGAAGTGAAAAAAATGAGAGAAATGCTAAATTATTTGCTGAGAAATGAGATAGGAAGCTATTCAATCTGATTCTTAATCTCTCACCCTAACTCTGGATTGTCCAGTTCAATGGGTCAATGCATTTCCTTTATTATTAATACCAGTATGAGTTTATTTTCTGCTCTTTCCAAATAATAACATACCAATTGGTGCAGGGAAAATCTTCAGGTAGTTTTACTTTTTGTTCACGAACAGGGCCTAACAAATATTTAAGATCAAAAAAGGATATATAATATTGTCTAATTAGGTACAATGTATAAGTTCAAAATGACATTTAAGAAAGACTACAAAATGACAGGGTCAAAAACTAAGGCAAGTTATTGGCCTAAGTACAACTTGTGATAATTTATTAAATTTTGTAAGATAAAATAACATCTATTGAATGGCTGGTCAGAGTTACCAATTGTATCTATACTTGACCCTTATATGGGATGTAACATCAGGAGTTTTATAGGTGAAGGTTCCTGGTGTTTGATCTTCCTAAATCCAACCAAATTCTCCACTCATCTAAGAAGTGGCAGGATATTTTGAGTGTGGGTGACAGGAAGGCTAACACTAACCATGCGTTTAATATGATGTGTGCCTCTGAGAAATATTTCCCTTTGTATGTTCAAAGAACCACTTGCTAAACAGGATAAAATAATTTATTTATAACACACAATGTATGTGTAATTAGATATGAAATGATAATGTGAAATCAGTTGTTAGGATCAATAGTAATGCATATACATAATAACTTTGAGGAAGCAATAACAACACAATTATTTAGCCTTTAGTTTTCACCAAATGTTCTTATCCCATGAGGTAATACCTTTATCTAAATGGATCCCCTGTAATTCATGTGATGAGAACTTAGCCTCCAATGCAACTGTGTTAGGAGGGATCTAATGGGGGGTGCTTAGGTCATGAGGGCTCTACTCTCATGAGTGGATTAATGTGTCTATAAAAAGGGTGTGGAGGTGAGTTCAGTCTTCTACCATACAAGAACACAGTAGTTGTTTCCTTTTGTCTTCCAGGCTTCCACTGTGGAGTGTGACCAGCAGACTCTGTCTGAGTGACAGATGACAGAAGTACACAGACACAGATGTTTTGCCTGTGTGATTGTGGTCAGGGGACCCCCTGGCTCACAGAGCTCAAAGAGGGAGTCTGGGAGAGGCTTATATTTATTTTAGAACAGATTTCATGACAAAGGTCTAACGCAAACACCATTAGTGAGTAATTAACATTGCTGCCCTTGTCCCCACGGAGTAGAGAGCAGCTCTGCATGCAGATGATCAAAGGTTGGTTTGGTGGGGTGGTTAATAGGTAAACAAGCTGTTTAGATAAACTCCTCTACATTCCCTTGTTATCTGATCTTTGTTATTAGCTCAAGGTAAGAGGATTAGGCTGCCTTCAGCCATAATTCTCTCCCAGGACTTTTGCAAAACCTTCTGGCCTTCCAAGAAGGTTGCATGTTTCTTATAATTTTTCCCACCACGTTGACCAATCTCCTACATTCCACCATATGAAGATGAGCAGGAAGGCCCTCACCAGATGCCAGCATCTGATCTTGAACTGCCCAGCTCCAGAACCATTAGAAATATATTTCTATTCCTCATAAATAAGCATCCAGTTTTGGTGGCTTGTGCCTTTAATCCCAGCACTTCGAGAGGCTGAGGTAGGAATACCACTGGAGGCCAGGAGTTTGAGACCAGTCTGAGCAGCACAGTGATGCCCCATCTCTACAAAAATAAAAATAAAAATAAAAATAAATTAAAAATAAATTAACCAGGATCCTGTAGCCCAGCTACATGGAAGACTGAGATGGGAGGATTGCTTGAGCCTAGGAGTCAAAGGCTGCAATGAGCTATGCTCACACCACTGCATTCCAGCTTGCACACACACACACATATATATATATATATTATATATATATATATAATATATATATATTATATAGTCTATACTGTACATTGTGTATACATTATATATATATAGATACTATATACTGGAATATAATACAGATATACTGCAATATATATATTTTATATATATATACAGTCTGTAGTATAGATTGTATAATATATACATCATATATTATGTGTAGATACTATATACTATAATATAATACAGATATACTGTAATATGTATGTATATAATATATAGATACTATAGACTATATATGTTATATATAGATATAGAGATAGATATATAGAGAGATATAATTTATATTATATATTATATATAGAGAGATATTAGATATATGTATATAAAGTACAGTCTATAGTATTTGCTATAGTAGCATAAAATGAACTAAAACAGACAGGTACTATAATAATAGTTGTTATATTTATATAAACACGGAAATAAACTTCAAGCAATTGAATCATTTGGAATACGGGGCATCTGTTGCATTTTCCTTTCTAACACTCCTGAAAGCACACTTCTTTCATTAGGATGCTAATAACATTCTGATTTTCTCTGGGGGAACAAAACCAGCAGCATTCTGTGTGGCTTAGGGAAAGATGACTCCACCTGTCTTTAGCATTAGGCCTGTAACCCAGGCCTAACCAGTCAGCATTAATACAACACAGGCCACAGTGACTGGTGTAGGGGTGGGTACATGTCTAAATTCTAGGGGCACTTTCAAGCTACTATAAACAAAAGAAAGTTATTTTTTTTCAGCTGAGACTGCTAGCAGTTAAGATGATGTACACAGAAGAAAATGCAAGAAACAGAGAGACCAGTTGCTGATGACATCCTTTCAGCCCTTGGATGTAGTCATGCCTGAAACATTTTTATCCTCAACCTCTCCTTTATTGTGTCCATATATTTTCTTAAGCTGTTTGAATTGGAACTCAGCCCCTTCCTTGCATGCAAGATTGTCCTGACTAATAGATTCACTCAAGGCAAGAAGTTAATGAGTGGGAATTGGGATTTGAAGTGAGGTACTGTTTTCAAGTGACTATATATCAGAAACCGTGCATGTCACAACTTTCTTACCAAAGCTTCTCTGCTGAAATTTCAACCAGGAGGTCCTGAGTTAGGAAATTATCTTGCCAACTTGCATAGGCCAAGAGGAGAGCTAAATGTTAAGAAATGTATTTAGTTCTCTATTCCCGTGGGTTGACTCTGGATTATAATTAATTGTAGCTTTGGGCTAATTTGTTGCCTAATACTCTTGTATAAAACTGCAAATGCCATATTAGATTTAACTAGGAGAAGCAGGGGGTTGTCTTCCTGTAAGTGGAGTTGTAGGAACAATGCAAATGAGCAGTCACATAAGTATGCCATGTTTGTCTTCCTCATTGCTGCTTTCCCTGCAGGGTAACTCTCACTAATTTAGTAATTAGTGGTAGGAGGCTTGAAAATCTGCAAGCTAATTTACACATAAGCAAACTATGTTTTAAATGACATTAACTCACAGGGTTTCTGTGTGTGGCCTGACACACAGCCGTTTCATCCCCCTGGCTATATCCCCCGTGGTGCTTTGAAATGCGAAATAATATTGGGGACTGGTTTGGAAAAAGAGACACATAAAGGGGGAGGAGGTCAACACAGAAATTGTTCTCTTTGGTACACCTAAAATCCTAATGGGCTATATCACTGATTGTAGAAGATATTATTCACAGTTAAGCACTAAATAGTGATGATGATATTTCCTCTCAACGGTTGTTTTAGGCACTGCTGTAAATTATCTCTCTATATTATCACATTAACTCCTTTAAAAAGCTCAATATCATCTCTATATTATGTATAAGGACACAGTGGTTCAGAGTGCTTACTAACTTGTCTAAGCTCATACACTTATCAAAAGCAGGGTCAAGATTCTTATGTAGGCCTAACGTTTTAATTATACAGTGTGCTGGCTACTGTAATACTAGACTTATGCAGAGAACACTTTTCATACAGGATGTCACCAACATTTGCAGTATAGTCAACCCTATTACAATAAAGCTTATTATTATTATCTCAAATCCAAAAAAATAGGCATGCAAACATCTTAATATCGATTTTTCAAAAGCTCACTTTTCTATTTGTGTTCACAGCAAAAGTCCTTTAAAGAGCCTCTGGCTCCATAGCTTCAAACCCTCTTTTCTCCTTCACCTATTCCAGTAGGACTTTTGTCCTAATAATAAAATGGCTCTTATCAAGGTTATCAGTGATCTTTAATCCTCTTCCTTCTCCTTCCTGTCAACTTCATTTGACATAGTAGATCCCTTGCTTCTTAAAGCTCTTTCTTTACTTGGCTTCTGATATCACACCCTTCTGTTCTGGCTCCCTAAGAAACTACCTTATCAATGTCCTTTGCAAACTCTTTTCTTAAGCATTAAGCATTGGAGTGCCACCCTGGGCTTGATTCTTAGACCTCTTCTTTTCCACTTTCACACTCTGTTCCTTAATACCTGTCAGCTTAGTCCTCAACACGTTTCAAATCCAATTATTTCACACATCTCCTGCCACTTTCCTTGCCCCAGCCACCAGCTCTCTTGCCTGGACTCTTGCTATAGCTCCTTCACTGGTCTTTCCTTTCTTCTTTATTCTCCTAAAATTCATTCCCCCCATATTAGCTAAAGTGAGCTTCTTAAAACACACATCAAATTGCAGGTTTTCTCATGAAGGTTCTCCCATGTTCTCCCATGCCTTTCCATTGCACATAGAATTCAATCCAAACTCCTTTTCATCGTGAACAAGGGCTATTTTAGATTTGCACATCCTTCTCTCTCTCTCTCTTTTTTTAATTTTACTTTAAGTTCTGGGGTACATGTGCAGAACTTGCAGGATTGTTGCATAGGTATACACATGACATGGTGGTTTGCTGCCTCCCTCCCCCCATCACCTACATTAAATATTTCTTCTAATGTTATCCCTCCCCAATCTCCCCATCCCTTGCTATCCCTCCCCTAGCCCCCCACCCACCAACAGACCCCTATGTTATTTTTCACGGCTTTCTTCTTTGCTTCCTGCATTCTTGCCATACTGATCTTGTTCGCTCTTCCTCAAATACTACATTTTTATTTTCAAACTATGCTCCTTAGCACAGCTAGTTTCTATGATCAAGTTCTGCATCCTTAGGTTTTCACATAGCAGAAAGTTTCTTATTATTCAGATCTGTTTTTAAATACCACTTCTTCAGAGACTGTCCCTATAACCCAAATAAAAGATCCAGTTTTCACCTAAACTCTCAATTTCTTACCTTGTTTGATTTTCTTTACGGTAATACCTCTCTCCAAAACTATATGCATTTACTTGCTAATTGTCTGTTTTCTCCCCTGGGACTCTACCATCTTCTTCTCTATGAGAGCAAGAACCTTGCTATTCACCACAATTTCTTCAGTGCATAGAATGATAATAAACATTTAAATAATTGTTACATTAAGAAATGAATACTTTTTAATAAAAACAATTTATATGTGTTTCATAATCAGGCCTTCCTGAAATCTAGAATGCTCTGCTTATCTCCTCTATGGCAGATTTCTCTCCCCTTTGTACCATAACATTTTCTTTTTTTCCTTTTTATTTTTTTATTTTTTGAAAGAAAGAAAAAGAGAGGAAAGAAAGTGAGAGTGAAAGAAAGAAAAAAAAAGAATGTAAGAGAGAAAGAAAGAGGAAGAGAAAGAGGGAGAGAGAACAGGATTCTAGTTCTATTACCCAAGCTAGAATGCAGTCTAAAAATGGGTATTAAAAACCTCTTTTATGCCAATAATTGTGCATAACAATGGAGACAGGAAGGAATAAGAGATGAAAATAACAAACAAGCAACCAACCAATATTTTATTTAAACCTGTGAAATGCTATGCAATTGTTGAGGAGTGATTTATTTCCAATGATGCGGTCACTTTTAAAACAGGTGTAATATGATACTGAGAAAAATGTATGTTTTGTGGATTTGGGGTGGAGAGTTCTGTAAA
>CAUYLG010004127.1:0-89051 GCA_963573385.1 Cacajao melanocephalus | reverse complement strand
AGGCTGGAGTGCAGTGGCTCAATCTCGGCTCACTGCAACCTCTGCCTCCCAGGTTCAGGTGATTCTTCTGTCTCAGTTTCCTGAGTAGCTGGGATTATAGGCGTGTGCCACCATGTCCGACTAATTTTTGTATTTTTAGTAGAAACAGTGTTTCACCATGTTGACCAGGCTGGTCATGAACTCCTAACCTAAAGTGATCCACCCACCTCGCCCTCCCAAAGTGCTGGGAGTATAAGGTGTGAGCCAACATGACCAGCCCCAGCCTAAATAGAAATATTTACTAAGCTATGATGTTAACAAATGTTAGTGTAAAACAAAATACTTTTAAAAGACTGAAGAAAAGGAAAACAGAAAAAAAAAATGGAATAACAAACAGTAAGATAACTTAAAGCATACCTAATCACATTTAATAGAAATGTCCTAAACATCCCAATTTTAAAAGCAGAAATTGTTAGATTAGATTTAAAAAGTGAGATTCAACTATATTCTCTCTACAAGAAACTCACTGTTAATATAAGCTGAAAATATGTACCACTCTAGTATTAAACAAAAGGAAACTAAAGTGGCTATATTTATATTAGACAAAGTAGCATTACAAAACACAAAATATCATTAGTTAAAGTGCTCATTTTTTAAACTCATAAATTCATTCAGAGTATGCAACAATACTAAGCATTTATGCAACTGAAAACAGAGCTTCAAAATACATAAGGCAAAAATTTGTTTGAACTGCAAGGATAAATACATATGTCCATTATTACAGATCAAGATTTCGGTACTTTTTCTTTTTCTTTTTTTTTTGAGACAGAGTCTCGCTGTGTTGCCCAGGCTGGAGTACAATGGCACAGTCTTGGCTCACTGAAATCTTCACCTCCTGGTTCAAGTCATTCTCCTGCCTCAGCCTCCTGAGTAGCTAGGATTACAGGTACCCACCACCACACCAGGCTAATTTTTGTATTTTTAGTAAAGACGGGGTTTTGTCATGTTGGCCAGGCTGGTTTCAAATTCCTGACCTCAGGTGATCTGCTCGCCTCAGCCTCCCAAGGTCCTGGGATTACAGGTGTGAGCCACTGTGCCCAGCCTTCTTTTTAAATAATTGATACTGTAAGGTCTTTTAGCCTGACTGATGTTGTCACGGACGTCATGTTAACCTCTTTGACCTGCAGGAACACTCCAGATGAGTTCCTGGAAAATCTAAAGTAACTAGAAGACCATGAAAAGAAGAAATGATCAACCTTACTTAAGTTTTAGACATTCTCTATCGTTCCTTATTCCTGCCCCAATTGATAAGGCTATTGGACTTGGTAACTGACCTTGGTCAACCTTGTGACTCCATACCCTATGACCCCTCCCAGCTTGCAGAAAACCTCCCTAAACTGTAACTTTCCACTGCCCACCCCAAACCTATAAAACCAACTCCTATCCCTCTGCCCTTCACTGACACCCTTTTTGGCTTCAGCCCGCCTGCACCCAGGTGAATAAACAGCCATGTTGCTGACACAAAGCCTGTTTGAGAGGTCTCTTTATTCAGCATGAGCATTTTAACAGATACCTCTATCAAAAAACAAACAAAAAACCAAGTATACAGAAAATCAGAAAAAACTGTAGAAGACTTGAGCAACTCTCAACCAACTTGACTTAATCAACTCTTATGAAATACTCTACTCTGGCTGGATGTGGTAGTTCACATCTGTAATCCCAGCACTTTGGGAGGCTGAGGCGGGCAGATCACCTGAGGTCAGGAGTTTGAAGCTAGCCTGGCCAACATGGCAAAATCCCATCTGTACCAAAAATACAAAAATTAGCCCGATAGAGTGGTGGGCACCTGTAATCCCAGTCACTCGGGAGGCTGAGGCAGGAGAATGGCTTGAACCCAGAAGGTGGAGGTTGCAGTGAATCAAAATCGTGTCATTGCCTTCCAGCCTGGGCGACAGAGTGAGAATCCATCTCAAACAAAAAAAGAAAGAAAAAACACCCACTCTATTCAAAAACAGCAAAATATAATTTCTGATTAAATACACATAAAACATTTTTAAAAACACACTATAGTCTAGTCCATAAAACTGATGTCAATAAATTTGTTTTATATTATACAAAATAATTCTCTGACGAAAATGAAATTAAATTAGAAATCAAAAATAAAAATATGTCTGAAAAATTCAAAAATATTGGAAACTAAATGACACGTAAATAATCGATGAATCAAAGAATGCAAAAGATAATTTAGAATCTATTTTTAACTGAATGAAAATAAAAAATAATATTTCAAAATATTGATGTTGCCAAATCCTTACATACTAATAGCATAAAAAGTTTTTATTAGAAAAGAAAAAAGGTTTCAAATCAACATATCAGCTTTCAATATAAGAAACAAAAAAAGCAAATTTAAGCTACTATAAGAAGACAGTAAATAATAAAAATCAAAGCAGAAATCAGTGAAAATTTTTACCCTAATGGCAAATAAGCACAAAAAAATGCTACTTAACATCAGTCATTAGTAAAATGCAAGTTAAAACTACAATGATATACCAAAAAAAAAAAAGTTTAGTATGTCTAAAATTTATTTATTTATTTACTTATTTATGAGACAGGGTCTTGCTCTGTCACCCAGGTTGGAGTGCAGTGGTGGGATCTTGGCTCACTGCAACCTCCGCCTCCCAGGTTCAAGCGATTATCTTGCCTCAGCCTCCTGAGTGGCTGGGATTACAGGTGCCTGCCACCATGCTTGGCTAATTTTTGTATTTTTAGTAGAGACAGGGTTTCACCATGTTGGCCAGGCTGGTCTCGAACTCCTGACCTCAGGTGATCCATCTACCTCAGCCTCCCAAAGTGCTGGGATTATAAGCGTGAACCATTGCACCCAGCCAGTATAAAATTTAAGAGGCTGATGAAAACAAGTGTTGACTAGGATGTGAAGCAACTTCTCTCTCAGATTTTCTCTTACTGCTAAAGAGAAAGTAAAATTTGAAAAATATCACCTCCACTTTGGATAACAGTGTGGCACTTTTTAAAAAGTTAAATATATACTTATGATATGATTCAGCCATTTTGTTTCCAGGAATTTATATTAAGGAAAAGAAAGACTTCATTAATATGATACAAAGACTTCTACGCAAATATTATTAGCAAGTAGCATGATATATAATGATCAATAACTAGGAATTACCTAAATATACATCAATAAATGAAGAGATAAAAAGAAATTAATTCTTTACTCATGCAATGAGATAGATGAATCTCAAGATAACTTTGCTAAGTGAAAATAAGACATTAAAATGATATATATTGTAGGACTTTGTTTATATTAAATTCTATGAATTGCAAACTAATCTATAGTGACAGAAAATTGATTGACTGGAAAGAGAAAGAGGTAAGTAGGCAGGGACACAGAGGAGAAATCACAAAGGTGCATGCTTAGAGAATGTTTTCCAGGTAATTTATAAGTTAATTATATTGATGTTCTTAATGGTTTCATGTGTATATATTTTCTTGAGACTTATCAAATTGCATACTTTATATATGTGCAATGTTAATTATATCTCAACATATCTGGTAATAAATTCAGAAACAAATATGTCTGATACTTAATGTCTCTGCTCCTGTCTTTTTATCTGTAAAATGAACACAATATTAGACCTCCCTTCCATAGTACTTAGCATATAGTAAACAATTTATTTTACTCACTAGTATTTGTGTTGGCTGCTCTACAACTAATATAACTTTCTCCCAAATTTAGGGCCTAAGCACTTTTTACTAGATCTATTAAAATGTGCAAATGTCCTGAGATTATGTGAAATGAGTGATTAGAATGATTACAGGGAAAGTTTAGGGAAAAAAAAATCCAAAACTATAGACCCACTGGGTCAGAGACTTACAGGTTGGGTGAGAGAATGGTGCCATCTTCCCACTGCCAAGATCCATTTGTTGGAATGTATACTAGTCCCATCCAGTGATATGACTTCACCAGTTTAAGGAAATCCTGTTTGAAACCACAAATAAACTACAAGTAAAATCAGTGTTCATAATTTTAGTAAATTCAAGACCATAACTATTTTGTCTGTTCTTACACTTGTGAAAAAAATACATTCTGTCCCCTAAATAGCATAATTTCCATCTGGGCAACACATATATGACACCTGCAATTTCTGTTCTTTGTTATTTTTAATGAAGAAAGATTTAGGGTTGTTATTAGAATAACCAAGCCACAGTGTCTCTTTTATGTTCCAGGTTCATATTCCAGGGAGTTGCCTCAGATGTTAGGATTAAATATAAGATGGGAAATTAAATTAAATACTCAACCTGTTCGGCTTTGCTGTATACTTTCAGAAGGCTGGCATTTTGAGACATACAAGAAGCCTGGCTCTCATACCAGTTTTTATTCTCATTAAAAAATTGGTAGCAGTTATTTCTATAACATATCCAGTTTTTAGGACATGGGCCACAGTAACTTTCTAGAAACGGAGAATATATTATTAATTCTATACATCTGAACATTATAGCAGATTTTATCTAGACAAGTTAAATGTCTTTTTCACTCCAATGCTAAAATTTCAGATTATTCAATTATTACAGTCATAACCAAAGACATATGTCTACATATTCATAGAGAGATGACAGGGAGGGCGTGGTGTCTCACATCTGTAATCCTAACACTTTGGGAGCCCAAGGCGAGTGACAAACTTGAGGTTAGGAGTTTGAGACCAGCCTGGTCAACATGGTGAAACCCCGCCTCTACAAAAATACAAAAATTAGCCGGGCATGGTGGCATATGCTTGCAGTCCCAGCTACTTGGGAAGCTGAGGTATGAGAATCGCTTGAACCAAGGAGGTAGAGGTTGCAGTCCCAGGTACTTGGGAGGCTGAGGCATGAGAATCTCTTGAACCTGGAAGGCGGAGTTCTGAGATCACCCCACTCCACTCCAGCCTAGGTAACAGAGAGAGACTCCATCTCAAAAAAAAAAAAAAAAAAAGACAGAGAGAGAGAGAGAGATGGATGTCAAACTTAAGTAGCCTCTGCTTTTACAAGTACTCCCTCATTGTTAAAAGGAAAACAGAAGCCATAGTGCATTATGGACTAGAATTAATTATTTACTTTTTCCTTTTTTTTACGTAATCTAATACATGCCTACATAATAGTGTAGGTAAATACATATAATATATGCTCTAAAATGTTTAAAAAATTCACTTACCGGTCAAGGGAACTTGAACTTCTTGGTTGAATAATGCTATTAAAATAACCATGAATATTAAAAAGTTTGTATTGTTAGTAACTTATAAGCAAATATTGTTTACAAATTTCTGGGCTAATAGCAAAAATGTGACAAAGGTACATTTAATATGTTTCTGTGTTTCTGAATATTAACAAAGACAATACATTATAATTGTTAAATTAACAACGTTGCAATCTACCTCTCTATGACCACTTACAATTTAGGAATACGGCAGTCCATATTGTTACCATAGCAATGAAACGGATTCCCATAGCTACAGCAATGAAACAGCAGAAAAAAAATGGAGATGCTGTCAAAGTAAAAAGAGACAGATCAGAAAAGGAAGCATAAAGGGTTCGGGTATCTTTGTATTTAACATAAATATTAAAGTTACTTTTTTAATGAGAAGGTAGTATAGGTCCTTTTCCTGTCTTAATTTTTTTCCCCAGAACAGAACATGAATACTTTGCAAATGGTCAAAAATTAAGAGTACAACAGTGTAATATTTCCTCCTATACTTCTGTAAAAGTTCCCCAGTCATCCCAAGAGTAAATTACGCTTATGATTTATTATTTTCTGTGCAGATACAATAATAAACATAAACGAAGAAGGAGGAAGCATCATCAAGATGGCTAACTACAGGCACCCAGCACTCACCTCCACAAAGAAGGACGAAAACAATGAGTAGATAACCACATATTGAATAGAGTGTTGAAGGGAGAATGCTGGAATTCAGCAAGAAAGCAACCAAGTCTCTCTGAGGCACAGACTCAGATGATAGGTGATAGCATAGAAATGGAAGAGAAGCAAGTGACAAGGATCAGCTTGGAGCCAAGAGGGACTCTCCATTGAGGAGAAAAGGTAAACAGGAGCTCCCGATAAGTCCACATTCCCATTACAAATGCCTGCTATCCTAGCTATAGGAGAGCTCTGCATTCCTCACAAGCCCCAAGTCCAGTATAGGGAGTTGACTGGAATCCACATAACTGCATTATTCCAGAGTGGGAATTCACACTGGGCTCTCCTGTCTTCTCTGGTACCCAGGGTGCTGCAGCACTGCACCAGTTTGAGAGTGTAGCCACCACCAAAGTACACCCTGCTCTGAGGCCTAATTGTTCCTTCATCTTCACATCCTTGGGGCCCAATAGCTTCTGCATCTTCATATGCCTGGGGCCCTGCTGACATTCCACTAAATCCACCTAGAGGACTGCAGCATAGTAACACTAGGTGATCCCAGTCAATGGTGTAGGTGTGACCCTTGCATCAAGCCCATACAGAGACCTATGTCCAGGGAACAAGTGATGCAGCCAAGTAGAGAGTATGTCCTCAGCATAGAGAGTCACGCATGTGCCCCTCAGATTCCCAGAGCCACTTGCTTGGGGCCCACTGCCACCACTGCCAACAATCCTACTTTCCCCAGCAGCAGGCCAGAAGAACATGGAATGATATATTCAAAATGCCAAAAAAGCCTTTTGCCAAACAAGAATACTGTATCAAGCAAAGCTATCCTTTAGAAATAAAGGAGAAATACTCTTTTCCAGGCAAGCAAAAACTGAAGGAATTCATCACCATTAGACTAGCCACACAAGAGATGCTTAAGGGAGTCCTATATCTGGAAGCAAAAGGATAATATCTATCATCATGAAAATACACAAAAGTATAAAACTGGTAGGGCAGGTACACAAATAAGAAAGAGAAAGGAATCAAACATTATCACCACAGAGAACAGCAAACCACAAAGATAAAACAATAGAGGAGAAAAAATCAATGGGTATGCAGAACAATATGTATAACAGAAAACAATTAAGGAAATGACAGAAGAGCAAGGTGGCTGTGAAGAACCCTTTAGTGATTATCTTCTCACAGAAACATTAAATTAAATAACTATCCATGCAAAAAAGTACCTTCAGAAGAATTCAAGAAATTAGGTGAACTATCACAGTACCCTGATTTTAGCATTATAACAAGAAAAAACACATTAAAGAAGTAAGAAAGGATGGCCTTGCCTTCCCTAATCACTCCTCTTCCAAACCCAGGTAGTGCAGTTCTTAGAGAGAAACTGCCTGCTTGGGAAAGGGAAATAAAAGTGTGGGACTTTGTGTTGGAACTTAGTACTGGCCCCACCACATTGGAACACAGAGGAAGACAGAGACCCCCTGGCCCTTGATTTCAAACCAGTGCTCATACGGGGAGTATTTTGACCTATCATGGGCCAGAGGTGAGTCCACTGCCTAGGCGGGAGGAAACTTAGTCTCAGCCCACTTTATCACCAGCTGACTAAAGTGGCCTTGGTTCCCAAGAAAATTTCAGTGGCTGCAGGCCACAGCAACCATGGCCATTGGGCAAGTCCTGGCACAGCACTGGTCTGGGAGGCTGTGGACAAACAGAAAGCTTTCCAAACCCAGAGAAAGATATGAATAACCAAATATAGGAAGGTAGAAGATTATCAAGCAGTTTCAACCCAAATAAGATTACCACAAGACATATAAAATTTAAATGTTCAAAGGTTGAGACAAAGTGAGAATTTTAAAGGAAGTGAAATTTGAAAAGCAAAATAAAATAAAAAGAAGCTTCAACACATCTGTTAGCAGACTTCTTTGCAGCAACTTTACAAGCCAAGAGGAAGTGGGGTGACATATTCAAACAGCTGAGGGAAAAAACATGCCAATTGAGATACTGTACCCAACAAAAGTATCAACACGATGGAGAGAAAAAGCATTTCTCAGGCAAACAGAAGTTAAGTGAAATTGTTACCAGCAGCTCTGTCTTATACGATATGCTAAAGAGAGTTTTTCAGTCAGAAAAAAAAAGAACACAAAAGTGTAATAAGAAAACATTTGAAGATATAAAACTCATTGATAAAAGTAAGTACACAGACAAATTCAGAATATTCTAATATTGTAGTTGTGGTGCATCAACCACTCAGATCTTTGGTATGAAGACCAATAGATAACTCTATCAAAATAGTAATGACTACAGTTTGTTAAGAGATAGTCAATGTAAAATGATGTAAATCCACACAAATATAAGTAAACATGTGAGAGGAGATGGAGTTAAAGTGTTGAGTTGTTTAGTTTTTTCTTTTCTTTGTGATCAAAGTTAAGCTGTCATTGGTATAAAATAATTGCTGTAGCTGTAAGATGTCCTTGTAAGTCTCACGGTAACCACAAAACAAAAACCTATAATAGATACACTAAACTGAAAATCAAGGAGTGAAAATACACTGCCAGAGAAAGTAACTTAATCACAAAGAAAGACAGGAAGAAAGGAAGAGTTAGAAAACCACTAGAAAACAAGGAACAAAATGGCAGTAGTAAGTTCTTATCTACCAATAATAATAACATTAAAGGCAACTGGGCTAAATTCTCCAAGTAAAAGATATAGAGTGAGTGAATGGATTAAACAAAACAAAACAATATATTGCCTACAAGAAACTCACTTTGCTTGTAAAAACACACATAGACTGACACCGTAGGGATGAAAACAGATATTTCATGAAAATAAAAACCAATTAAGAGCAGGCATAGCTCTACTTAGATAAAACAAACTTTAAGTCAAAAACACTAAGAAAGAGACAAAGAAGACCATTATATAATGATAAATGGGTGAATTCAGCAATATAATATGTATAAGTATACATATGCACCCAATACTACAGCATTCAGATATATTAAGCAAATGTTAATAGAACTGAAGGGAGAAATAGACTAATACAATAAGGGTAGGGGAGTTCAACTACTCATTTTCAGCAATGGACAGATCATTCAGGCAGAAAATCAGAAAAGAAACATCAGAGTAAAACTATAATCTATACCTAATGAACCTGACTAAATGTACAGAACATTTCACCCAACTGCCACAAAATACACATTCTTCTTATCAGCACATGGAACATTCCTCCGGATAGACCACATGTTATGTGACAAGTCTCAACAAATTTTCAAAATTCAATATTATATCAAGTAAATTTTCTGACAACGATGGAGTAAAACTAGAAATTTATAACAAGAGGAACTTTGGAAACTGCACAGATGTATGAAAATTAAAAAACATGCTTTTGAACAAGTAAATTCAGTGAAGTTTCAGGATATAAAAATCTACATACAAAAATCAGTAGTGTTTCTATACACCAGTAACAAACTGGCTGAAAAAGAAATCAAGAAATCAATCCTATTTTTAAGACCTACACAAAATAAAATACCCTGGAATAAATGTAATCATGCAAGTGAAAGATCTCTATAATGAAAAATACTGATGAATAAAACTGAAGAGGATGCAAAAAAAATGGAAAGACATCTCATGTTCACAGATTGAAAGAATATTGTTAAAGTAATCATACCACTCAAAGCAATCTACAGATTCAGTGCAGTTCCTATCACAATACCAATAACATTCTCTATAGAAATAGAAAAAAAATCCTAAAATTTGTATGGTATCACAAAAGACTAAATAGCCAAAGCAGTCTTGAACAAAAATGAAGAAAACCGGTGGCATCACATTACCTGACTTCAATATATACTATAAAACTATAATAACCAAAACAGTATGGCATTAGTATAAAAATAGACACTTACACCAATAAAACAGAATAGACAACCCAGAAATAAATTCATGTATTTACAGTCAACTGATTTTTCCAGAAAGGCACCATTAACATACACTGTGAAAGAACAGCCTCTTCAATAAATGGTGCTGAAAAAGCTGGATATCCACATAGAGGAATGAAATCAGACCCTCATCTCACACCATATACAAAAATCTACTCAAAATGGATTAATGACTTAAATGTAAGAACCGAATCTATAAAACAACTAGAAGAGATAGGAAAAACACCATAGGACACTAGTCTAGGCAAAGATTTTATGGATAAGACTTCAAAAGTACAGGCAACAAAAGCAAAATGAAACAAATGAGGCTGTATCAAACTAAAACACTTCTTTACTGCATAGGAAACAATCGACAGAGTGAAGAGACAACTTGTAGAATGAGAGAAAATACTTGCAAATTATTCCTCTGACAAGAGACCAATATCCAGAATATACTAGGAATTCAAACAACAGCAGCACCAGCAGCAACAGCAACAACAACAAAAGCTGATTTGAAAACGGGCAAAGGATTTGAATAGATATTTCTCAGAAGAAACAGAAATAGCCACAAAATGTATTTTTTAAAAGTTCAACATCATTCATCATCAAGAAGACCAAAATCAAAACCACAATGGATATCATCTCACCCTAGTTAGAATAGCTATTATTAAAAAGACAAAAATTAACAAATGACAGTGAGGATTCAAGGAAAGTCTAATGCTGATATAATGTTGGTGGGAATGTAAATTAGTATATTCATTATGGAAACAGTATGAAGGTCCCTTAAAAAACTAAAAATAGAACTACCATATGATTCAGCAATCTCACTCTTTCTCTAATGGAAAGGAAATCAGTATATTGAAGTAATGTCTGCATCCCCATGTTTATTGCCGCATTATTCACAGTAGCCAAGATATGGAATTAACCTGTGTCCATTAAAGATGAATGGCTAAACAAAATGTGTGCATATGTATATATGTATGTGTATACACACAGACACAGACACACACACACACACAAAGACACACAATGGAATACCATTCAGTCATAAAAAAGAGTGAAAAGAATGAAACTCTATTATTTGTACCAACATGAATGAGTCAGAAGCACATTATGTTAAGTAAACCAAGCATGGAAAGATAAATACCACATGTTCCCACTCATATGTGGGAGATAAAGACTTTTAGGTCATAGAAGTAGAGAGTAGAATTGTGGTTATTTAAGGCTAGAAAAATGGGGGAGGGGAAGATTAGAAGAGGTTGGTTAATGGATGAAGAATTACAACTGCATGGGGGATTGTTCTAGTGTTGTATAGCAACGTAGGAAGAGTATAGTTAACAGTAATTTATTGTATATTTTCAGATAGCTAGAAGAGAAGGTTTTTTAATGTTACTAACACAAAGAAATGATAAATGTTTGAGGTGATGGATATGCCAATTACCTTGATTTAGTCATTAGACATTGTATAGTTGTATGGAAAATCACTATATCCCATACATATATATTATTATTACATGTCAACTAAAAAGAAATAAAAAATACCATTCCTCTTAACTACATATTAAAAATACATTTGAAAGAAACTATAACATACAAAATATCCCATGTATTATTTTTTTAACTAAGACAATATCCTGGTGATTAGTCCATATCATGGCATATAAGGATACCAAATTTATAAATAGCTGCATTGTATTTCACTGACAACTCTGGACAGAATCTATTTTTTGACATACTTTCAATTTTTTTCCAGTGGATATTTAAATTGTTTCTTGGGTCTTGCTATTAGAAATAATGATGCATTTCATATCCATCTGTGCATATTTTTGAGTCCCTACCTGGGATAAATTCCCACAACGATAATTGCTGAGTGGAAAGGCATGTGTATTTTAAATTTTGGTTAACAGTCAAAAATTTCAGTCCAAAGAGGGATTACTGCATACAGCACTTTGCATTCCTAAATTAATTCTTGAAAAGTGATGCTATTTGTTAATAATTTATTTCTTAGTTTTTAATCAAAATTAATAGGTGAGGGTCATCTGTTTTCTTCTTTTTCATACAAACTATATAAAGGTCTATTACCAATAATATTCTGCCTTGAAAAACATTGGAGAATATCTCTTATCTTCTTCACTGCACTCAGAAACAATTCTGTAAATAATAATCAAGTTATCACTTCTATAATGTTTAAGAACATATCTCTGGAAGATTTTTAAAATTTCTTTTCTGTTTCTGATTTCTATTTAGTTTGTTTTTTGTTTTTCAGTGATCTCTTAGAAACTCCTGATAAATAAGCTCATCAATTTTAGGGCATGAAAAGATTCCAAACTCAGTAGCTTTTAATACCATAATTTTACTATATATTTTCATATCATATTAGAGTTCATGTTATTCCTACTTTCCTCATGAAGGTAAACTGAATGATTGTCATTGATTTAATCACATAGTTTTCAAGATTCATTTCAATATACTGAGAGAAGACAAATGGAACATAGGACTTACAGTTTTCTCTACATTTGCTTTTGATTACTGGACATCTTTGCTTTTGCCATCGTGTTGAAAAATCACTTTTTGCTAGCTCCAAGTTATAATTGTGAAATTCACACATCTCTAGAGAAAAACAATTCAGGTTTATATACATGAGTCAAGGCCTTTCTGCCATTTGGGGAATAAATTTTAAAAATTCAACTTGCTGTTTCCATCGATGTACTTCCCATGAGTATCCTTTTTAAAGTACAACATGAACTTACTTTTGTTTTACATTACTACATTATTATGTTTACAATTTACTATATAAATAAAATTATATTTATTTCATGAGAAAGTATCCTTAGCAAAATCCTATATACTATTAAAATTAGTTAATTCATAATGTGTAATGAAACTTAACATTACAAGAAAGAGACTTGATACAGAAAAAAGACAGATGTAGGGAGAAAGACATGTATTTAAATCACAGATCCACATATACAAACTTGATAACTTCACAAATAATTTAGCTTTTGCATCCCGTTTTCCTAACGTGCAAAAGAATAAAGAATCAAAAAGAAGAGGATATTATCACAATCCAGTATGGGTATTTTAAAAATAAAATATAATGAACTTAGCATCAATGACATCAATCATTTAGTAAACTTTTAATGAATACTAGAGTGTCTAATTTTCTTTATAGTGAAGAATATACACAGGCTAAAATAGTAGGATCTAACGCTTTAGAACGAGGAGAGATAATCTTGCCTCTGAACAAAACACCTAAAGAATCATTTTGCTTTCTTGAAATACTAATTATTTACTGATGATTAATATTTACTTAAAAGCCTTTTTTAAAACTTTTAGGTTCTGGGGTGCATGTGAAGCTTTCTCACATAGGTAAACTTGTGTCACAGGGGTTTGTTGTACAAAAGCCTTTTATAAAGTGAATGATAATATGAAGTATCTTTTATAGCTAAAATTAGACATCATTTGCAAATGTAATATCTGACTCAGTTATTAAAGATATGGAGTAAAGAGCATAGGTATCACTTTATGGATGGTGAAATTGAATGTTAGAGACGGCCAAAATCATATAGCTTATTTAATATGTTACCAACTGTGAAGAAGTTATAAATTAATGAACACCTTTAAGATAAGAAGCACTTCAAAATACATGTCACTTGATTTGAATATTGTACAAATCTACTAAGATAAATATGGAATGTTTCATGTCTGTATGTGGCAGAAAAAGAAACGAAACGACATAGAGGTTGTAATTGACTCCGCTTCAAATCTAGAGGGTGGTCAAAGTTTGAGTAAAATTCAAGTATGACTCCACATCTCTTCCTCTATTTCAAGCTGTCCCAAATTGTGAGTGACTTTATCATAGTATAGTTAATAAAATGAAGGAAAAAATTGTTTAAGTTTTTGAAGACTTGATTTAAAATACAATATGAACATAACATGAAATCAACATAAATAGAACATGAAAAGAATCAGAGTAAATTGCTTGCCTATACCTTATACGCTTGTATAAAATTCTCAGTATCTTAAAATTGTATAAAAACAAAACTACACATTTATGTGGAAAAAACATACCAAAGCTGTGACGAGGCCTCCGACCACGAATCCACCCCATCATATAATTCTACCTCAGAGAAGAATCTAAAGTCTTCAATCTGCAAAGGATTCCTGAATAAAATAAAATTGAGCATCGGTGTTTTGTTTTCTTTCCTTGTGGTGAGATACAATATTTTGAATAGAAAAGTAAAATGCAGAAACTTTTCCCCTGTACATGTCTCTAAGGAAAGAATGGAATGACAATTCACATAAAGCCAGGCAAAATTAATTTTATACATTTCTCTTGGTTGTTAAATAATTGCCAATTATTTCAAAATGTCATAACAATATAATGACTATTTTAATTCACCTACATTGAGTTATTTAATACAAATATTTTTTATTACTGATATTAGATAACACACATAGTTTTCTCTTTACAGTTGTTTATTGCTTCTTGGCATTTTAGCTAAGATCAAGTGTTTATACTTGTTTATTTTATTTGGTGATAATTTAGTTTTCTGCAAGCTAAACTCAGGTAAGCTATATGCGTTTTTGCTGAGTGTCTTTTTCTAGCGCATTTTAATCCAACATGCCCATATTATCAGCATTGACAACAAGCTATTGTTACCATCATCAACAAAACTAATCTCACATGTTTATATAGTAACATCTTAGTAATGCATAGCAGAGCTTCCAGAAAAAAAACCTATTTAATAAATATGCATACTGCTTAGATTTAAAAAATAAAAGTTATTTCACATTTGATTATGATAGTTGGAAAGCACAAATATAACTTGTTTTACCTTGCATGTAAAAATGTGTATCAAAGGTTGCCCCCTAAAACATCAGAAAACTCATAAATTTGAGAATTCCAATTGAAACTCAATTCTTTTAATCCTAAATGTAGATTCATTTTTCCAGTTTTGCTTAGAGACAAAGCTTCTTTTTATGGTAACATTACAACTTCTGATTCTTCAGTAAGTATATCCTAATTACGTATCATCAGATACGGTGATAGAACATACACCAGAAATGAGAAACATTCTCTATCTCAGGAGTTCTATTCAAGCACCTAAGAAACAATTAGAATTACCTTATAGCATAAATATTTTAGTTTTTTGAATTGAAATATAGTTCCTCATATCTTGAATAATAAACACACACATGTATACACATACACACACCTGCTCAGAAAGGGGTGATCTTGATTCTTGTGGATAAAAGCCTTCTATAAAACTAGAAAATTTAGACATGTCCCGAGTTCTTGATCTTGAATTGAAAGTAGAGATACTCAGTAAATTTTTATCTTTGAGAAATATATGACAAATATTATAATCTCATCTTCCTGTGGAAAAAACATAACACAAACCACAATATTTCCACCTTATCACCACACAAACTATTATTGCTAATTTGGTAAAAGAGATGGGACCACCTATTGTTTGATAAATGTTAGGTTGGTGCAAAAGCAGTTGTGGTTTTTCCATTCCATTTAATAACATTTTAGGACTTGAAAATGATGAATTTAAATGATGCCAAATTCTAAAATCCTTAATATTTTAGAGATTCAATTTAATTCCAATTAATACCTCAGGTTTTATTGTGTTACTTACAAAGCAGAATTCTAAATGTAGATTAAATGACACAAGTCAAGACTAGTAAAATCACTATTGAAGGTGAAGAAAATGTGGGAGCCTTGTTCTACTAGATATGAAGATATGTGTTAAAACCGTATTCATAAAGACAAAGTGACATATGAACATAGACAAACTGAGAAAGGAAAAAGACAAGAAAAAGTCATGTGCATAGATTAAAAAACATAAGGTAACATTGCAGATAAAGTGAGAAATTAGCTCCTATTCAATAATTAGTCCCGGGTTACTATCACACTGGCCTTTAAGTTAAAAAAAAATTAGTCCAGGGAAATTTTAAATTTTAACATAGAAATATGAAGTTAAATGTCTATCATATATACATCATGTGCAGAAGAATTAGAAACTTAAATACATACCCCAGTATACATAAAAATAAATATATGAGTTGATACCAATGAGCAAGATTAGCTAAATATATATTTTATTCATATTTATTAATTTAAAATATCAACATCAGACATCATTTAAAGCAATGTAAGATGAACAGATGATAACATTTTAACAAAAACCAAACTCATTAATCCCAAAACTCTGAAATATAAGGAAGGAAAACAACTTTCGTGTGGTGATGTGTTAAAGTTTGACATAAATTTATTCAATTTTTTTTTCTTTAGCAAATGCTATTTGCTACACACTTTTCTAGGCCTTGAGAATGTCAAAGTAAACAATCCAAAAGAAAGTTTTTGCCCACATGAAAATTACTTTTTTTTTTGAGATGAGGTTTCGCTCTTGTTGCCCAGGCAGGAGTGCAATGGCATGATCTCGGCTCACTGCAACCTTTTCTTCCCAGGTTCAAGCAATTCTCCTGTCTCAGCCTCCAGAGTAACTGGAATTACAGGCATGTGCCACCACTCCTGGCTAATTTTTGTATTTTTAGTAGAGAAGGGGTTTCACCATGTTGGTCAGGCTGGTCTCATTCTGACCTCAGGTGATCCTCCTGCCTTGGCCTCCCAAAGTGCTGAGATCACAGGTGTGAGCCACCACGCCTGCCTGGAAATTACTTTTTAGCTCAGGTGATAGAAAATGAATAAGTATAAAATAATTTCAAAATTAAACAAGATAGGTGAATATAAAACAAGTTGAAAAAAATATGTTATTTTCTGACATACCAAGATTCTTTTCAGCTAACCAATATTTTCTATTAACTATATTCAAGTGCTCTTTTTTATCCTATTCCTATCCCCTTTACTCAATTTTGTATTTAAGAGAAAACATTTTCTTTTTTTTTATTCAACACTAAGAGCAGAAAGCAGAGAAAACATTTTCTATTAACTATTTTATACAGTAAAAATAGATCTATACAGAGGAAGTATAGGCTGGCATTTTCTTACAACCACATTTTAACAACTATTTGGTTTTCAAAAGGAAATGAATAAATGTGTAAATGCAGGTTTTTATGGGGAAAACCTGAATCACAGTTTCATGAAGAGTTATTTTTATACATGTAGTTTTCAATTGAATAGAGATTATTTTTCTCTTAAATACAAAATTGAGTAAAGGGGATACGAATAGGATTAAAAAGAGCATTTGAATATCCTACCTATTTCACTTAGTTCAAATCGCAACCCACAGCCAAGAGGGAAGTCATAGGACATACCTGCAAGAAGATTTTTGAAATAAATACCATGATAAAGCTAAGCACATGGAGGGTTTTATTATCATATATAAAGGTCCCTAAACCAACTGAGTGTTGAAAGGATTCTTAAAGAAGAAAAGTCTAAAATGAGTCCAGTATGTTAAGTTAAAACAGTTACTTAGATAAAGAAATAGTATGTTCAAACTCGAATTTCTTTCTCAATGTTGAACACATGTTCACTTTGCTATAGTCATGATGGTAAACTTATTGGGGATTTCCTGGGCATTTTTACTGGTTTATGCTATGTGGAATTGCAAAAGGACATGGCGTACCTTTCAGAAAAAATACTTTCTAATAAATGGAATAAAACCAACGTAAATGAACTTAGGCAGAAAGAATAATTTGACTATAAAAGTATCTGAACAAACTTCATATAGAAGTTTGTAGGTTTTTTTATTTCTGTAACTTTTAAAAACTATTGTTGGAAGAAAAGTTACAATATTTTGCAAACAGCCTAGGCTCGAGTCATTTGAGAACATCCATCACCACAATAAACTATTTGAGTATGTTCATTAGTTGAGAAGAGCCAACAATCAACTGGCCTTTTTGGTCAGTAAGCTAACTTACACTGTAGCCTCAGAAAATCCCTCTCTGGTGGTACACAGGAAGGACTTAACACGCATAGTGCAAGTTTGTGGTGAGAAACAAAGCTTTTGGCAGGATGCTCATTTCAAGCTGTGACGCTAACATTGGATGTGGTCAGAGGTGTTTGTTTACTGGACACTTTCCCAAATACGAAAGCATAAGACATGCAGTTATTGCTAAGCAAAAAACTTTTAATCTTGACTTTCTGGTAAATGTGTTTAAATTGACAAAAACATGTCAAAAAGGACAAATTTTTAAAATTCATATGGACAATAAAGAAAATAAAAGGGACTGGAAGAAATAGAGCTGAGTCTTTGGATATGCAGGGACATCTATGGCCACACCACCGTGATGCACCCAGTCTCGTCTGGACATGCATGGGCATATTGAAGCAGAAGTGAAGTGACGACTAATGTAAAAGTAAAAAATCAGCAAACGTATTTTAAGAAATATTTTTTTCCAGAACCTATTTTTCATTCAGGTAGATATTACATACTGAGCTAGGCACATATAATGTCAACGGGTGTATTGTAATTATATAAACTCAAGGCAAAGATTCCATAAATCTTGCCTCTGTACTTTGGAGGAAAATCAGGTCATCATCTTGGCAATTAATTAATATTCTCTGGGACAGTTTCCTAAGCCAGGAATGATTAAATGATTTTTTGGCCCCGTCTCAGTTGAAACTTTCTATAATTCTAAAATTTAGCAATTCAGTTAAAATATCTTTAGCAAACAAGTTGTTAACTAATCCATGCTAGGACACACCATTTTTTGTTTGTTTAATTGCAATCTATATAGTATGATGGAACAGAAAAGTGTTTTTTTCCCACTGTAGTTATAAAGATATAAATTATCTTTATAATTGTGCATAAATGGCCATAAATAAATAGTAACTTTTAAAACTTGCTCTCAAGAAAGTCACATGCATGACTTGCAAGTCAGATGACATCATATTTTTTATTAGCATCCTGGTTACTTTTCTCTGATTGCTTGTTTGCCATTTAACCTTTCATTTCCAGCTATAGTGACAATCTCCACATTTGTAAATGGAACGATGCCTTTAATGACTTTTGCATCTCGCATTCAAGTGAATTTTGTGTTTACTTCAGTACTTCAAATATCAAAGCAGTCTAGAATTTTGAAGATGTCTTGAATTTGTGATGTTGCTTACCACAAGTGCTTCAAGACACAGGTTTAGGGATAAGAGAGCATTTTTTTTTCCCCAAAAGAAAATGGCTCATTAATTGTAGATCTGAGTGAAAGCAAGGTGTCTCAAGTCACATTTTTTCCCTCTTATGTACCTAACGGCAGGTGGTCAAATTTTTATTGACTTATTTCTCCCTCCTTTAACCCCAGTAACTTCATTTGTGTGCAGAGGAATAAAAAATGCAAGTGGTTTAAAGTCTACAGCTCTTGCATTATGCTTTGGCTGATATAAACATCACAACTAAAATCTTACAATGCTCCTTTTGAGGTCTTAGCCAAGAGGCCCTGGAATAATTTTTCTACACCGAAATAATGTTGTCTTCATTTTTTTTTTCTTTTTAAGACAGAGTCTCGCTCTGTCTCCCAGGCTGGAGTGCAATGGCGTGGTCTCGGCTCACTGCAACCTCCACTGCCCGGGTTCAAGAGATTCTCCTGCCTCAGGCTCCTGAGTAGCTGCAATTACAGGGGCCTGCCACCACGCCTGGCTCATTTTTGTATTTTTAGTAGAAACAGGGTTTCACCATGTTGGCCAGGCTGGTCTCAAACTCTTGACCTCAAGTGATCTGCCTGCCTCGGCCTCCCAAAGTACTAGGATTACAGGCATGAGCCCCCACACCCGGCTCATGTTGCCTTCACTATTTGACATAGAAGTAATAGTACCAAAGCTTATAAAAAGTTAGTAAATAAATAGGAAATAATTGATACTGTCTTAATATCATTCTATATTGATTTGTTGAGCTTTTATCTATTATGGGGCAAGCATATTGCTTGGCCATGAATAAACAAAGTTCAATAAAGTATAAAGCACAATCCCTGTCATCTAGTTGTTCACACTCTATTTAAGGCATACACAGAAGCATACGGTTTTAAATTAGTATGTAATTCACTGTGGTAGACACAAACTCTGGGTGTTTTAAATTACGGTATTACAGATGACAATTTTCTAATAGGTCTCCAATGTTAAATATGAGAAAACAGTGTTAGGGAAGGTGTCCTAGACTGGGTGATTTCTGGAGAATTTTTTTAAAAATATGTTAGAAATCAAGGTAAAATCAAGGTAATGTTGTTAAAACATACTGAAGACAGAAATCTCAAAAACATAGAAGACAGACATTAAAATGAATAAATAAAGCTATATGTAGTCCAGTATTGTTGGCTTATTAAGTGGAGTTATGAAAAGTTGGAGACAAAAATAGAGGCTGGAGCAACCTGGGACCACAAGAAAGGGTGTGAGTGAGAAGAAAGATTATAATCTAAGCTATTTTGAGTAGTACTATGTAGTCAGTAAAAAGCCCTTGAGGGGTTTTAAGGAAGAGGTTAACAAGGCCAGGTTTCCATGCTTTGAGTATACAACGTGACCTACTCAGAGGACAACGAATTTGATATTAATGGAGCTAGAAGAACAGACACAAACGGTTACGGGCCATATGCAGTAAAAGCAAATGATGTTTTTACCTGAAACTGTGATATTAACAAAGGAAACTATTTCCCAACTAAAATACCAATCTCTACCAGAAAGCAGAACTAATTATTGACAATGCTGCACTAGAACAGACTTAGAATGTAATGTTGGTTTCATTCTCTGAGGAAGAGGGTGTATCCAAATGGCTGTCATATAGCAACACTGTGGTCGTTGCATAGTAACCTTGCGTATTTTTTAACAATTTATTGCATCTTAGTTCCAAATCTATCCTTGACTGCCTGGCTCTAAGATAAATAAAATAGATCCCATAAATTTTCTCCCTTGCCAGCTTATATGATAAGTTTTGACACTGAAAGCCACTGGGTAGACGGGAAGAGAACGGGTTTTTCTCCCTGGTTTTATCATACTTTCTCTCCTTTTGCTCCTATGGCTGTGGGTACCAGCTGCAGGCTTACAAGCTTCCTGTGGTATTTACCCTCCAGCAGGTTTCGTTGCCTGTCCCATGCCTTCCAGTATCTAGCTCCAGCACTCCGGAATGAAAGCTCTTCCTGCCTGCCAGTCACAGCCTGAGATCCAACCTCACCAATTTCAGCTTGCTGGTTTTCTAACTGCCCTGTCCTAGGACCACCCACAGTTGTTGAACTCTCATTTTAAACACCTTCAAAGACTAGAACAAATTAATTCATCTGAATATATGAGTGGAAATATTCATTTTATTCAGGACTTAGAAATAATAGTTCTTGATAATGTTATGATTTATAATTTATACATGATGTATTTTAATTGAATAGCAGGTGTTTAGGAAATAATATAGCCGGGCGCGGTGGCTCACGCCTCTAATCCCAGCACTTTGGGAGGCTGAGGTGGACAGATTGCTTGTGGTCAGGAGCTTGAGACCAGCCTAGCCAACATGGCGAAACTCCAACTCTGTGAAAAATTAGCCAGGCGTCGTGGTGCGTGCCTGTAGTCCCAGCTACTCAGAAGGCGGAGGCCGAAGAATTGCTTGAGCCTGTGAGGCTAAGACTGCAGTAAGCCGAGATTGCACCACTGCACTCCAGCCGGGGTGACAGAGTGAGCCTCTGTCTCAACAAAAGAAAGAATATGTGTCTGGATATGAATTTTTAAAATAACGTAAGGATTTAAAAGTAATTCTGAGAACATAATTGTATGACTTTTGAAGAAACTAGAAGTATGTTCTTTACAGATGGTGGAAGTAACGTTATATCAAACCTATGTAAGTTACAATACACAAGCATTCATAAGCTGGTGTTTACAAGCATATTTTAATTTCCAAACAAAATTCAAAAGAATTTTGTCTTGTAAAAATTCAAATGTACACAGTTCTTGTTCCTCTCTGAAGATACTGGAAACCTGAAATACACAAAATAATGTGTTACTAATACTGGTAATTTTATAAAAAACAGTATTTTAAAGAATAGACAAGTTATTTAGATTAATATTTATATATCTAAATCTGAATATTTTCTATATAATTTGTCCATGGAAACAAGTATTTATAGAATTGTTCACATATTGCTCTTTTCTTTCTAATATTATTCCTTCTAAGTATAAAATATAGAAGTTCCCAAAAAGATTAGTGTTTGCAATAGAAAACTGAGCCATTTGGCCACAGCTGCAAATGATTATTGGTTTTGCGGGAGACTGCAATCCATAAAACAATTACTGGCAGAGTTTGAGAATTTGTATGAGAAAACAAATTTTGTGATATGCAAAGTCAAAGCTATTATACTAATTCAAATTTTGTAATAGCAAAGCTAATTCTTGTTACTTTTCAGTCTCTCAATTCACTGAGATAATGAGTGTTATACACTGAACACATAAAAATGTATTGCCACAACTGAATGAGGAGGACAAATTAACAAAACAATACCAAGGCTCTGGAAATTAATGAAAGGCTAATAATCATTTGTGAATTTTTTTTTTTGGAAAAACTGCTAGAGATTCAAGAAAGAATGCAGCAAATTTGTAGTAAGTTTACCTAGCGCCACTCCCATGCCTCCCTGCCCACCCACCACACCCCAGCATCGTGAGTAACAATTGCAGTTTTCACAGCTTGGGGAAGGCAGGGAAAGTCAACAGTCTTTTTGCCACAAGGACAGACTTAATTAGCGGCCAGAGGTTGAGGACATAGGGTAATAGACCCCTGCTTTTCAATTCAAAGTTCTGAACTTTGTAGGAAATGAATGAGAAAAATCCCATTTTTTTTTCTAAGTCTGAGGTGCAGTCTCCTTTGGGGCAAGAACAATGCCTGCCATAAATATAATAACAAGAGCCTGGGTGACAGCTCTAAAATGAGAGTGCAATAGACTTCATAATATTAGCTCTCTACATAGTCTTTGAAAATGTTTTAATTGACACATTGCAATTGTACATATTTATAGGGTACAATTTGATGTTCAATGCATACATATATTTTATTGAATAATCAAATCAGGTTTTTTAGTGTGTCCATCCACTTCATGTATTTATCATTTCTTTGTGGAGAACGTTCAAAAGCTTCTGTTTCAGCTATTTTGTAATGTGCAATATCTTACTGTTAACCATTATCATCCTACTATGCAATAGAACTGAAGAACTTACTCCTTTCTCCTAACTATAACTTTATACCCATTGACCAAACTCTTGCCCTGTCCCCCTCTTTTTCTCTCCTCCAGTCTCTGTTGATCACTGTTACGGTGTTTTTCTGGTGATTAATCTGCTTCTATAACATCAGCTCTTTTTTGCTTTAATTCTACATATGAGTGAGTTTATGTGGTATTTGTCTTTCTGAATCTGCCTTATTTTACTTAAGATGATGCCCAGCAGATTCATCCATATTGTCATAAATAACAGGATTTTATTCTTGATTATTGAAAAAAATATGCATATGTGTAGAGGAGATCAGGGTGATTCCAGTAAAAACTAAAAGCCCAAAGGGACTTGAGAACTGATTGTAAAGTTATGAATACTTCCTCCACCACACACACACACACACACACACACACCCCTACTAGTGCAGAGTCGAACTTCTACTAACTTAAGGTGTTCAAATAAACCTTTTAAAATAAT
The DNA here is from genome assembly GCA_963573385.1 of Cacajao melanocephalus. Taxonomy (NCBI): domain Eukaryota; kingdom Metazoa; phylum Chordata; class Mammalia; order Primates; family Pitheciidae; genus Cacajao; species Cacajao melanocephalus. The sequence goes on along the minus strand of CAUYLG010004127.1, from coordinate 65,644 downwards.
CTATTAGCTGACAACCAAGCTATGCAATTCACAAGGACAATCCCTAGCATGTGGGGCTAAAAAATGACAGTGAAAAATAAGAATTTGAAACAAAAACATTTTAAGTGTCCACTGGCCAACTTTGGCTAGTGCCAGTGTATTGATAGCAAACTTCTAAATTTTATATTAAAATGCATAGGTTTATGAGATTATAGTGTAGCTTTGGGAGATTTTCATGTAAACTTAAAACAAGATTATTCTGAATTAGGGATTAAATATATGCCTTAAATGCATATATTGCAACAAAAATTGCAGATACAAAATGGTCTGAACATGTATCAAAAAATAAAAACAGAAAGATGAAATTAACTGAAATTAAATAGAAGTAAAGAAAACAATAAATAGTAAAAAACCATGATAAAGAGCAAAATTACAGTAGAGAGGGTCAATGAGGCTGAAGGTATTTTCACTGAAAGGACTTAATAAAATTGATAAAAGACTATTAAAGAATTTGAGAAGGCACAAATATTTTTCTAGATTAAATAAGAGAAAACCATTATAGTTTTCACAGGTATTAAACAGATAATGAAACCATTATGAATACTTTTATATCCATATGAGATAGAAAATTCATGAAAATGCAAATTATCAAAATGCAATACAACACACAGAAATCTGAGTAACCTCTATATGTGCTAAAGAAATTGACTTTCCTACATAAACTTTTCTACAAAAATATTCTACAAACTCAGATGGCATCACTAGTGAATAATTACATTTAAAAATAAAACAGTACCCTTACACAAAGTCTTCTAGGTTATAGAAAAGAGGAATGCTTCCCAATATAACCTTAAGAGCAAAGCCTCTCATGTACATAGGTATAAATAAAAACACAGTCGAATCTCCTATGCATTAATACATTTGAACAGGCAATGCAGAATGACCAGTATGGTTTTATTCAGACTGGTTTAACATTTGAGAGAAGTGAAATAGTTTACTTTATAAACATTACGCAGAGAAAACATGTATCATTCCAATTGATGCAAAAAATAATAAAAATGTTACAATTGATAATAAAATCTATTAGAAAAAAATATGATAAAACTGCTTCAATGTGAGGATATAATAAAAATGAACAAACTTTATAAATATGGATGAAATGTTGCAAACTTTTTACCTAAAATAGGAAATTATACATATGATATACATATAACCTTTCTGTGCCTTCTAATCAACATTCAAACTAAAACCTTAGCTAGTCCAGATTCAGTGCAATCTGTATCAAAATGTGAGTGACATTCTTTACAGAAATAGTGAAACCAACCCTCAAATTTATATGGAACCACAAGATACCCAGCATAGCCAAAGCAATTCTGAGCTTAATATCAAAGCTGGATGCATCACATTACCTGAATATACTGCAAAGCTGTAGCAACCAAAACCACATGGTGCTGGCATGAAAGCAGACATATAGACCAATGAATCCAGAAATAAATCTGTGTGTTTACAGACAACTCACTTTTGACAAAGGTACCAGAAACATACACTGGAAAAAAAGATAGTGTCTTCAAAAAATAATGCTGGGAAAACTGCATATTGATATGCAGAAGAATGAAATTAGACTCCTATCTCTCACCATATACAAAACCAAACTAAAATGGATTAAAGACTTACATGTAAGATCTGAAATTATAAAACTACTAGAAAAAAACATTGGAGAAATGTTTTAGATATTGGTCTGGACAGAAAATTCATGAGTGAGACCTCAAAAGTACAGGCAACCAAATAAAAAATGGACAAAGAGGATTACATCAAGCCAAAATGCTTTGGTACAGCAAAGGAAACAATCAACAGAGTGAAAAGACAACCTACAGAATGAGAAAAAATATTTTAATGCTATTCTACTGACAAGGGATTGATAACCAGAATATATAATGAACTCAAACAACTTAGTAGCAAGAAACCAAATAATTAGATTAAAAAATGGGCAAAAGAACTGAATACACATTTTTCAAACGAAGACATACAAATGGTCGATAGGTATATGAAAAAATGCACAACATCACTAATCATCAGAGAAATGCAAATCAAAACTGCAACGAAATATCATCTCACCCCAGTTAAAATGGCTACTACAAAAAAGACAGTAAGGGATGCTGATGAGGGTGTGAAGAGAAGGGAACCCTCGTACACTTTCGGTGGGAAAGTAAATTAGCACAGTCATTATGGAAAACAATATGGAGATTCCTCAAAACATGAAAAACAGAACTTCCAGGTGATCAGCAATCCTACTGCTGGGTATATATTTAAAAGAAATGAAATTGGGATATCAAAGCTAAATCTGCACTACCATGTTTATTGCAGTACTACCCACTTAAGAAAATGTGGTTCAGATAGATCACGTATATGTGGAATAATAATGGAATATTATTCAGTCATAAAAACATAAAGTCCTTGTCATTTGCAACAACATGGTTGGAAATGGAGGACATCATGTTAAGTGAAATGAGCCAGGTACAAAAAGGTAAATATCACTTGCTCTCACTCGTATGTGGGAACTAATAAAATTGATCTCATGGATGTAGAGAGTAGAATAATAGTTAATAGCGCTGGGAAGGATAGTGTGGGGGTATGAAGAAATGTTGGTTAACGATTACACAAGTACAACTGCACAAAAGGAATAAGATCTACTGCTTGGTAGCATAATAAGGCAACTATATTTAATAGTAATTTATTGTATTTTTCAAAATAACTAGAGGAGCAGATTTCAGATGTTTCCAACACAAAGAAATGATAAATTTTTGAAGTGATGCATATCCAAATTACTTGATTTGATCATTACACATTGTATGCTTGTATCAATATATCATGTATACTTGTAAATACATACACTATTATGTAGCCATAATTTTTTCAGTTATCAAAAAGAAAAGAAATAAAGAGAAAATGTGGCAATTAAAAAGAAAAAATAAGTGTGATTATTTATAGACAAAATATCTGTTTATATAGAAAATCCAATAAATTACACCTAAAATGACACATTTAATACAAAAAAAATTCAGTGAAGTAACTGGATATAAGAATCAACTTGCAAATTTCAATTTTATTTCTATTTATAGCAAGAATTACTAAAGAAATTTTTAAAATAAGGATGCCTTTTGTAAAACCGTGAATCTGAAATACCTATGTTTGTTTGCTAGCTATATGCACATTTCTATTAATTTTATTTTATTGTATTTTTATAATTATAGTTCTAAATAATCTGATATGATATATGCTTATATGCATGTTGTGTGTTTTTATTAGAAATAAATTTATTTATATTTACATATTCATTACATTTTGCAGATTAGGTGTCTGATGAGGGCTGCTTTCTGCTTCCAAGATGGCACCGTGTTACTACCTCCTCATGTAGCAGAAGGGAAAATGGAGTGAATGCTAGTTCCTAACAGCCTTTTTGTGAGGTGCTAATCAACCCATGAGGGCAAAGCCCTGCTGACTTAATTAGTTCCCCAAAGGCCCTACCTCTTAAAGCAACAAAATAGGGATGTGTCAATATAAATTTTGAGAAGACACAGATATTTAAACCATAGGAAAGACAGTTTGATCTTTTCATTGTCTAAGAAACGGTAAAAGTACTAATTTGTTGTAAAGAATGTATTGAAGGGCACAGCATGATATTGATTAGAAAAGTCAATGTTATAAAGAAATCTTATATTTAAACACTACTTTAGATATCACATTCAGTCCCAAATATAAATCCAGTCTTTTACAAAATAGCTTTATTAAGGTGTCATGCATACAGCATAAATTTCATCCATTTAATGTGCATAAGTCAGTTATTTTTTTATATTTTTGTTTTTAGAACAGTCCTATTGCAATAGTCAGTTATTTTTAGTATATTCTCAGTTATGACTATCACTACTGAAATTTAGAAAGTTTCCATCATCCCCAAAAGAAACTGTTAACAATTAACAGTCACTTTCTACTCCAACCTTCCCTTAGGCATTGGCAACCACTATTCCATTTTCTGTTTCTATGGGATTGCCTTTTTTTGATATTTCGTATAAACACACTTGCATACTGTGAAACTTTAAGATAGACTGAATGCCACAAATATAATGTTGAGTAAAAAGAGCAAGACACAATAGCAATGATATCTGTACTTGGTGGTGTGTATATTACATTTCAATAATTTTGAAAAATTCTTTGTTATTAGAACAAATTACATAATTTATTTTAAAACTTTTTCAATCAAAATATTATTTCCATTTTATGAAATTTAAAATTGCCTGAAGAGACTCCAAATTCAATTGCTTTAATTCTAAAGTTTATGCTTACAATTATATAGTTGTGAAGATCCACACCTGTGTGATTTAAGTGCAGCATTTCACAGTTATGCTTACTGATATTTGATTCTGTTATCCTGTAATGGAGAAAAATCCATAATCCCATTAGACTGTATGGGGACAATTCATGAAACAAGAGCATTTTCCCACAGTGTAAGAAAAGAATATTATGAAACAGTTGATATTTTCCATATATTATTATGAGTTGGTTATAAAAACTGAATGAAATAGTCCTTTTTTCTTGGAAGATGTTCTAATACCCTCAGTGGATGTCCGATATCATAGATAGTACTGAACTGTATATACGCTGTGTTTTTTCTATACACATATAGCTCTGATAAACTTTATAAATTAGGCACAGTAAGAGATTAAAACAAACTATTAATAATGAAAAAGAATAATCATAACAATATGCTGGCAAAAATACTCTTGCATTTTGGGGCCCTTATTAAGTAAACTAAGAGTGACTTAAGCACTACAATACTGTGATAGTCGATCTCATAACTGAGACAGCTGAATGACTAATGGACAGGGAAGTTAGGCTGTGCAGGTATCCTGGATGAAGCAATGATTCCTGTCCTGGGTGAGACGGATCCATACACTATATAAAGAATTTGATTACACTACTCAGAACAGTGCAAAATTTAAAGCTCATGAATTGTTTCTTCCTAGAGTTTTCCTTTTAATATTTTTGGCTGTGGTTGAGCCTGCATAACTAAAACCACAGAAAGTGTAATTGTGGATCATTTCTTAATATTTATATCAGCATTTCACTAACTTTCAACATCTTTATGGCTATAATTGCACTTAAATTTATTCATAATGTTATTCTGAACTTGTCCTTTTATATTCTTCTACTATATAGAATCATTAAAAAATTTTACTTAAATTTGAACGTTGAGCCATTTATTGACACCCATGGATGATCACTGCTGCTAGAAGAGACGCCAACCCATGAGAGAACTGATAGGGAGCCCAGAAATTTCTAATGGAAAATAAAAAATTTTCATTTAAATAATAATTATAAAAGTCCTAATTAACTTTTAGGTGCTTTCTTTGAATTCTGAACTTTTATTAAGTTTTTATTAATTTTTAAAAGTTCAAGTAATACATTCTTTCATAAGATGCTTAATTTTCAAAACAAAATAAATACATTAAACAGAATAGTAAACTTGACACTTTATAGTGTCAAAAACTGTTAGGAATTTTTGTAATTTTGACTTAAAAGGAACACTTTAATTTTTATACTTGGTACATTCATTCTTCTTACTTTAATAAGCAAAACTGTGATTCATGTAATTTGACAGTTGCCCGTGTTGGTAAGACAGACACCGTAAAGACTGAAATAAATTTCCTAATACTGCACATTTATTTCTCCAGATACTCTGATTAAATCAACGTACTTTTCCACTATGGTTCTCATAGTGGAACTTTCCTGCTTGAAGTTTAGAAGGAAATTGAAGGGTCGAGGAAATAAATGACACAGAGGCCAAAAATTGGCTTTTCTGGGCACCACACCAGTCTTTAACTAGAAAAGCCCTCACTTTTATCTGATTCAGTTTTGGTGGAATAACAATGGTCTTGACCAGGTACATGGAATCCTTTTTCTCTGCTACCCCCTACTAAATATAACTATAAACTCTGGCACTAATGAAAGACACATAGGAAAACTCTGAAAGGTGGAAAGAGGAAAGCAAAATGGTTTGAGACCCCAGAATCAGGGATCAACAAAGTGTCCAGGCATCTTCAGTCCGCCATCCAGCAGAAGAAAGTGATCTAGGCCTCTGTTTCTCAGACCCCAATTTGGCAGCAGGAGGTGGCTCAGCTAAGCTTACTCCCGCTCTGTATTGAAAGGGAGTCCTGCCAGCAACACTAGGCAAGGTGGGTACCACTGCAAGGATGATTTACCAGGAGACCTGCTACCAATTAGGAGTTAGAGGAAGGACTTCTCCTCCCACACCAAAAGACACCAGGGAATGTGTGGGTGAGAGGGGTCAGCTAGGGAACCCCATGACTACACGTGCACCCTCCAGGTTTCTCTTTGTCCCTGAGGACATGAGAGTCACTCCTCCATCCAGAGACACGGAACTTAATGGATTGCAAATGTTCCATGTACATAATGCAGTAATGAACAGTAAGTAACAAACAACAGCTAACTGCATTATTGCACAAATATCATATAGGAGTAAAAGAAGACACGTGAAAATACACACTGTATGATTCACTTGATATAAATTCAAAAACAGGCAAAGCTTATTAATCACATTAAAAGTCAATATAGTGGTTTGGAGAGGAGGCAGGAAAAGTGAGGAAGCCGTACACAGGGGCAGGACTGCTGGGGCTGGAAACTTCTATTTCATGATCTGCCTTGTATCATGAGTCCATTCACTTTGTGATTTAATATGCGTGACCATGACATGCTTAGTTTTCTTTATGTTTATTTTGGGATAAAAACATTTATAGAGTCATGGATTTCCATGAAAAGCAAAATTGGATATAATCAAATGTACATTAACAGTATATGAATAGAAAATATGAAGTCAATTGAATATTACACAGACTTAAAAATCTATGTAGTAAATACATGTATAAACATATGGATGATTTCTACAAATACGATATTGACTGAAACAAGCTTTTAATAAAGTGTTGAAACATTTACATCTTACCATTTCTTCCTCATTATCTATAGAAAGCAAATCAGAGTTCTTCAAAGCACAGGCCAGCAAACTCTCTTCCCAAGTTCTTTCTTCCTTACCAATGTAATAACAACTGTTGGAATACGTAATCCACTCCTCAGGACAATGGCCACAACGATATGCTGAATAAAGATATGAATTACTATAAAGAACCATATGAATGTTTACAAATGAAAAATATCTTACATATTTGCAAAGCTTTAAACATATAGGTACACGACATATCTATACATCCCCACAGGCTGTTAAATATATATTTTTAAATACCCAGTCATTCTTACACAAATGCACAATAAAAAGTCCACCTCTCATCCCCTAATTGTGTTCCCATATAAACAAACCAGCAAACAAAAATCCACCCTACACATGTCTTAAACATCACTGAACAAAACTGCTTTTTTTTAGTATAGTAAAATTATTTATCTCTTATTGTCTTATGGTAGTAGGAAATCTCAGTTAATTAGCAACAAGAGGGTTTAATGATTTTAACTGAGTTTTTCTACTTATTGGTGAAAAGGAAATGCCCTCATATACTCTTGATTTTATAAACATTTATGACTCAATGTTATAGTTTATTTTTCCCCAAATTTCTATTATCATTTTGCATGTCATAAGATAGAGACAAAATATAAATTGTACTAACATCAGAACGTTGACAATCATAATGTACCTTTCTGGGTTCTTATATCCAGTGAAAAATTGTTCTGCTCCAGTTCTCCAATACCTAGAAAAATTAAAGTAATTCCTATAAAATTAATATCTAGATAAACCATAATAACTTTAGTTGCCTACTTTGAAATTTTGTGTTATTTAAAATGGAAACAATCTGAAATCAAATTGACTCTTCTATAAAAATAAACAAAGTAATGAGATCTTTAAAACAAATATTTTTAAAGCCATTAGCATAAAACGTCACTATCTCTTGCAGTATTTGATTTAACCACTTCCAAAAATTCACTTTTCTAAATATTTTTTCATTTAAAACATGGCTTTGAGTCCTTAAATCAGAATACATCTGTGTGTGTATCATATATACACACATATTTTATACACACACAAAATAACAAATGTTTTCTACAATTATTCTGTCATTTATAATTTTGAAAAGTTCAGAGAACCATATTATCTTGGGGTTCAGATGTATAAATTAAAAACAGAGTTTTATTCCTTATTACTGTCAAATGTTTCAAGGTACTTCCAATCATTATAGGGAAAAGTTCCCCTATAATCTTTCAAAAATATGCTTACAAGGAATAAGAACTAGTTTTTAACACAGTGGCCATCAGGACAATGCAAATGATTCCTAGGACCTCAGCAGTGAGTTTCTCTGGTGGTAACAGTAAACCTGCATGGAGAGAAATAGAGGCACTGAGAGAGGGGGGATAGAAAGTTGATGAGAAGGTTTTCATGCCAGAGAACCCACATGCCCAGGGAAACATAATGATAAACTCTGCCCTCTAAATCTACATCTACTATGGTAATCTTTCTCTCAGAAGATACCATTTCATTTTCAGTAAATATAATACTCCATGAGTTGCTGATCACAGATCACAATTGAATAATACTTGAATAAAATTAGGCTTCAGACTTCATATTAGAATATTAGATCAGGACTTTGACCTCTGATTCTCACAAGTGCAAATTATTCCCTATTTTTTCCCAGCCTTCTGCATTCAACTGCACATCCTAGAACAATAATATTGAAGATCTATTTAATGTTTTACCTTTGCAGTGATACGTCTTGTCATTTCCTTGACAATCTGGAGAAGCATTTTGAAGATTTCATTCTACTGGAATTCTTTCCTGTTCCATTCCTGAAATGGAGCTTTTATTGCCCTTAGGTTTCCTTTGCTGCTTCTTTGGATCCTGGGCCGGACTCACTTCTGAGTAAGTGCCTCTTTGTTTATTCATCTCTGCAGCTGTGTGATTTCAGGGACTGTGCTCTATGATTACTGCACTTAAGAAGCTATAAATGGTGTATATTTTGACAGGATCCCTGGTATTGGCAAATTGTGTGTGTTGGGGGCTGAGTAATAATGTTCATTTTGTTGATGACCAATGTAAAAGTCCGGCACCAATTTTTTTTAAATTTTAAACAGAAATCTCATGATATAATAGGTCATTTTAAGAGGTATTCTATATCTGACATATTAATGGAAACAATAAAAAACAATGCATTTGAGAAAGCTAAGAAGCAAATGAATATAAATATCTTCATTAAAGTCAGATTCTAGAGAAATATTTTATCACCAATAGAATACCTGTGTAAAAAACTAAAATACTGTGTTGAAAATAAAGTACACTAATTGTATGATAATTTTAAAATTTATTAATGTAAGGATTGACTGCTAAAGACGGAGGAATAGTTTGTTAGCATATAGAGTAACTTTTAATACTAAAATATATTATGTTAGTGACTTACATTCATTTACTAAACGGGCATGAGGTGTTGACAAATATTTTTTATTCTGAATGACTGAAGAAATCAGAAAAATTGTTAAAATTTTAAATAAATATTTTATGCCTTGAAAACATTACATTAACTTATACATAAACTGAATACTACTGAAAAAATTTAATTGCTTATTTTACAGAAGTGATTGGTAACTGATTTTATAACTAAAACAGGAATACTAAAAATGATAAACATAAGTTCGGACCATCTATGAAAGAACACTTCAGGTTCAAACTTTCAGAAAGATCCTGTGGTTGTTTTAAAAGGCAACGAGGGTCACTTTGGTTGTGTAAGTAATTGTAATAAATCAGAAAATGTAATCTAGTAATTTAGTTAATGAGCTCTGTAGTCAGTGAGACCTAAAATTAATGATAGCTTTGAAACTCATAATGCATGACCTTTACAAAGTTACTTATGTCTACTACCCCAGTTTACTAATCTAGATTGAGGAAAAATAATTTATAAAGTATAATGTATATAAAACACTTAAGGTGCAACCTGGCACACATTAGCTCTCAGTACATATTAGATATCTTAATTATTTTTAACACAATTGACATTTTATTATTTCTAATTCATATTAAGTGTGTACAATAACTAATTAGGTAGGGGTCTCATGTCAGTGTAGTACATCTTTTTTGCAATGTTTGTTTGGCTCAATTTTTTTAAGTTATCCTATTATTTATAATTAAGTTTAGATTTGCATTTTATGGAAACTACTTTATCCTTGCTTTCTTAAAAAAATAAAATCTGCTTTAAATTAATTTAAGTACGTGTATGAGAAATTATGTTTGACAGTCACAATTTTATGTATCCATTAAAAATCAATTGTTAAAGTCTGGGCTAAATATAAAGTATTATTACATCTATAATGTTATAAAATTTCAAATTACTTCTTCATCGTCACAATATTTACGGGTTTTACTCTAAATTATATTGATTAACAAATCTATTATTATGTATACATGTACTTGACTAATTCTTTACAGGCAATGATGTAAATATTTTAAGAAATCCTCAAACATATATTATATTTTGGTTTTTCACCCTGAGTTATTCATGTAAAGACCATCCTACTTCGATTTTATTCTGTATTAACTTTACCTTGTTGCATCATATTTAATATTTATAATCATCTACTAAAGGAGATGAGCTAGTAGAGAAACGGGGGAGTAGCAACACATACCTCCTGTCATCAGAAAGTCACACACCCTTTAGTGGAGAGGTCAGGTTACCTCTTAAAGATACAAAGTTACCTGTGATCATCACAGACTGCCATGTGAAGGCTCAGAGTGAGGCAAGAGAGGAAAAAGCAGATTCCTCATCAATGTATCACTTCCGATTTGAACAGGAAATTTTCATACTAGGACTATTTTGAATCAGTTTAGCTCATCACACACCTCAGAATATAGGAGACTGAGCTGTTAGGATATCATTTAGTTTGTCCCTTTTCAAGTGACTTTTAGAAATTATTGTTATAGGAAACAAGATTTGGTGAGAACAGAGACTACTCCCCATGCAGTTAATTGTTTCCATCTCAATCACAAACACACACTAAGATCTCATGCCTTTTTAAGAGTCTCTTAGATGTTTAACTTCTACATTTATACAGGGGGGCTAAAACTTGGGATTATATACTTCTTTATCATCTACCCCTATAATATCACTGCTAATATGATGACAAATTTTAAAAGTAATAATCTTACCAATAGGAATTTACTGTATTTGTCACTAATTATTCTGAGAAAATACATTTTTAACTTTATTGTAATTGACAGCAATTTTCAAACTTAAATTCCCAACTTACCTTCCTGATTTCTCTGCCTTAGTTCTCAAAATTCCCTTATTCAGTTTCTTAAAATAAATTAGATTTCTCTCATTGAAATATATGTCTCTGGGAAGAATAAAATATTAAACAACATTGTGCTATATCACCATGCCAGAGATTGAAATATTTAAAAACCACTCATTATATTGTTCAGCGATTCATTCTCCAATCGTAACTGTCTGCATTTTAATAGGAATATTTGTTGTAAATGACTAATGCTTAAGTCAAACTATATAGAGATGAAAAAGTAATTTTTACAACATCACTAAAAATAGGGAGGCAGAAAAAGTAGATTTTTAAAACACAAATTAAATGCTACGTGAGCACTGGAGCACAGTAGCTTGTGCCAGTAATCCCAGCAACTTGGGAGGCCAAGACAGGTAGATCGCTTGAGCTCAGGAGTTCAAGACAAGCCTGGTCAACACGATAAAACCCCGTCTCTGCAAAAAAAAAAAAAATACAAAAATTAGCTGGCATGATGGTATCTGCCTGTAGTCCCAGCTACTCTGGAGGCTGAAGTGGGAGGATCGCTTGAACCTTGGAGGTGAGGTCAAGGCTGCAGTGAGCCAAGGTGAAATTTACCAAAATTGGGGAAATATGCTTCATAATGGAAAATTAATTTTCCAAACCATTAGTAATACATTTTTTATCATTGCATATACCTAATGATACAAGTTCAACATATAATTGAATAAAGTGAACAAGTAAAAAATCATAAACGGGATTTTAAAGACTTGATGCTTAATACAAGACAGGACAGTGAGCCTATAGAAAGATTTAAACTAGGCAAGTAACCATCACTTACATGCACACATTCACACACACACTCACATATATACTCAATTTCAATATAGTACCACTAGCCAAGCTTGGCCAGGAGACAGCTGAAATGTAGCTATTAAAATTTAACATTAATTATTAAAAAGTAAATAACATTTAAAACCAATTCCTCACCACATGAGCCACATTTATAGAGAGATGAAGAACATTTCCAGCTCTGTAGAAAATGTTCTAACTATATTTTACTTACAATAGAAGTCAATAAACAAAAATCTGAGAACCTTACACGGTTTTAAATTCAGTAATATATGTCAAACAACATATGGGCCAAAGAAATTATCAAGATGAATGGTCACAAAAGACTACTGAAGGAAGATTTTGAAAAGGCACGAATATTTTATTTCTAGTTTAAACATGGCAATACCATTATGGTCTTTACAGTTATTAAACTGTCAATAAAGCTATATTATCACTGCATTTTAATGTTCATATGAAATAGAAAATTCCTAGGCAATGCTCATTACCAAAATATAGTACCTCAAATAGAAATTGAGTAAACCCTAAATGTGTGGAAGAAATTCAGTTTAGACATAAACATTCCTACAAAAATAGCCTACAAACTCAGATGACATCACTAGTGAATAACATTTAAAAATAAAGCAGTACTCTTAACAGATGCTTCCCGATTATAGAAAAAGAGAAAATCTTCCCAAGATAGCCTTGATACCAAAACTTTTCAAGTACATAGCTATAAATAAAAACATGGTCAAATATCCTTGTGAACATGGATAAAGAAACAAATCTTACCCTAGATATAATATATGCTCTGATAAGGGGCCATATACAATAATCAGCATGGATTTGTTTCAGAAACAAAGACTAGTTTAACGTTTGACAAAAATAAAACTAGTTTATTTTATAAAATGTTATATAAAGAAAACATATATCATTCCAACTAATAAAAAATAATAAAAATGTTACAATTGATAAAATCTATTAAAAAAGGAATATTATAAAACTGCTTCAATATAAGAAAGATAAGATAAAAAACAAATTTTGTAAATATGAATAATATTTTGAATTTTTTTTGCCACAACGAGAAAATGATACCTATAATACACACAGACTTTGACTGTACCTTGTATTCAACTATGGATATAAAGCCCTACCCCGTGAAAATAAATGTAGAAAAAATAAGTTATTGCACATGGATAGAAAAAAAAAGTGTGATTATTTGCAGATAAAATTGATGTTTATGTAGAAAATCCAGAAAAAAGCTACATTTGATGATAGATTTAAATATGTAAAATAGTTAAATAACTAGATAAAACATCAAAATGCAGACATCAATTGTATTTTTATTTACAACAACAAAAATTACTAAAAGGAATATTAAAATCAGGATGACATTTACAAAAGCATGAATGTAAAACATCTGCATTTCTGTATGATTAAATCCCCCAAAATGCATAATATGATAGAGAGAAATTAAAGAGAACCCAGTACATTGAACACAGTGAACTGAAGGACACAATATGATATTGATTGGAAAAGTCAAGAAGCTAATCTTTAAAAATTACTTTAGAGATTAATGCAGTCACAAACAACCCCATGACAGGTTTTTTTTTTAATTTGACAGCTTTATTGAGGTATCATGCACATAGCATAAATTTCATCCACTTAAAATGATTAAAAATCAGTGATTTTTAGTATATTCACAGAGTTCCAACCATCACCACTACTGAAATTTAGGAAGTTTTCATCACTGACACAAAGAAACATTCTAGCAATTAGTGGCCATCTCTTATTTCAGCCTTCCATAGACATTGGCAATCACTATTCTTTCTGTCTCCATGAGTTTTCCTGTTCTTGCTACTTCATATAAACTGACTCACATAATATGCAACTTTTAAGAAGGCTGAATGCCACAAACATGTTGAGCAAAATAAGCCTGACACAAATGCTAGGAGATCTGTACCTTTGTAACTGTGTGTATTATATTTCAATAACTGATTTAGAATTTTCTTATTACTACAGCAAATAACATGATTCATTTTAAGACTTATGCAATCATATTATTTCTATTTTAACAAATATAAAATTTATCTGGCAGAGTGCAAACTCAAATGCTTTAATTCTAAAGCTTATGCTTACAATGATATATTATTGAAGATCCACATGGCTTTGATTTAAGTCCATCTACTTGTAGCGCTGCACAGTTATGTTCGGAATTATTTGAGTCTTTAATCCTGTAATGAAGAAAAATCCATAATTCTGTTACATTTTATGCAAACAATCCATGAGTCAAGAGTGTTTTCCATGTATTGTAAAAAAATAATTTTATGAGAAAGGGTAATTAAAATTTTCAAATACTGTTAGTAAAATTCATTACTCTGAACACTCAATACAGTAGTCCTCCTTCATCCATGGTGGATATGTTTCAAAACCCCAGTGAATGCATGAAATGGCAGATAGTACAGAACCTATAGAGAGATTATGTTTTCTCTACCCATTCATAACTATGAGGAAGTTTAATTTGTAAATTTAATTTGTCAATTTGTAAAAGAGATTGACAACAATAACTACTAATAAAAAACAAGTATAGCAATATGCCAACAGCACTACTATTGTGCTTTGAGGATATTCTTTTTCCTTTCTTTTACTTTTTTTTTTTTTTTTTTTGAGACAGAGTCTCACTGTGTTGCCCAGGTGGGAGTGCAGTGGTGTGATCTCAGCTCACTGCAACCACCACCTCCCAGGTTCAAGTGATTCTCCTGCCGCAGTCTCCCAAGTAGCTGGGACTACAGGCACACACCACCATGCCCAGCTAATTTCTGTATTTTTGTAGAGATGGGGTTTTATTATATTGGCCAGGCTGGTCTCAAACTACGGACCTCATGATCCACCTACCTTGGCCTCCCAAAGTGCTGGGATTACAGGCGAGAGCCACTGTGCCCAGCCTGAGGATACTCTTAAGTAAAATAAGGGTGACTTTTTAATAAAAACAAGCACTGCAATTACCTGATCGTCCATCTCAAGTTTGTTCAACTCATGGTCCAGGACAGCTTGAAATGCAGCCCAGCATAAATTTATAAACTTTCTTAAAACATTCTGAGGTATTTTTGCAATTTTGTTTTGTTTTGTTTTTAGCTGATCAGCTATCATTAGTGTTAGTGTATTATATATATGGCCCAAGACAATTCTTCTTCCAGTGTGGCCCACAGAAGCCAAAGATTGGACACCTCTGTGCAGCTGATAACCAAGAAGGGTACTACTTGAGTAATGAGCATGTAGACATTATGGACTACGATGGTCTATTGCAAAATATTTATATCAACATTTCATTAACTTTCTACATCTTTCTTCATGTCTATAATTTCACATAAATTTATTCATACTATTATTCTGAATGTATCCTTTATATGTGTTTTTTTTTTAATGTATCCTCATACAAAACAACTTACATATGTTTGAAAGTCAAACCATCTATTGACACCCATGGATGATGACTGCTGTTACGAAACACACCAATCCATAAGGAAGGTGAAATGGTGGCCAGAAATCGCTAAAAGAAAATAAAGAATTTTCACTTAAATAACAATTATGAAAGCATTTATAATTACAATATATTAAAGTTGAAAACTACTATTTGCAGTGCCAAAATCTTCCATAAATGTTTGTAATTTTGATTTAAATGAACTCTTCAATGTTTATACTTAGTATTTTCATTCTTATTCTCACGTTAATAAGGACATTTTAATTCTTGCAATTAATAGTCACCCCAATTGGCAGAATAAACACAGTAAGGGTTTAAATAAGTTTCCTGATACTGTGCATTCATTCCTCCAGATACTGTAACTAAATCAATCTATTTTTGTACTATATTTCTCAGAGTTGGAGATTTAGAAGGGAATTGAGGGGTTGTCATTCAGAAATAAATGACGTAGAAGCTACAGACTGGGTTTTCTGGGCACCACACCATTCTTTAACTAGATAAGCCTTCACTTTTATCTGATTCGGTTTGGTGAAATAACAGTGGTCTTGATCAGGTGGTGTAGACTAGTCTCTCTCTGCTACTCTCTACTAAAAACTACTATAAACTCTGGAATTAATGAAAGGCAAAAGCAATGGAGAACTCTGAAAGGTAGAAAGAGAAAGATAAAATTGTCTGAGACCCTAGCATCAGGGACCAACAAAGTGTCCGAGCAGGCATGTTAAGCCCCCCGCCCGACAGAAAAATGTGACCTAGGTCTGCTGTTTCTCAGCACCCAACTTGGCAATAGGAGGAGGCTCAGCAAAGCTCGCTCCTGCTTGTGTTGAAGGGGAGTCCCCTCCACAACACCAGGCAAGGCTGGTACCATTGGCAAGCATTGATAGATCATATCAAGAGACCTGCTACCAATTCAGAGCCAAAGGAAGAGCTTTGTTCTCATAGCAAGAGACACCAGGGTGAGTGTGGGTGAGGAGGATCAGCAAAGGGACCCCATGACTATTAGCGCACCATTCAGGGTCCTCTTTGCCCTTGAGGACATGGGACTCACTTCCCTATGCAGAGACAAAGGATTGAATGGATCGTTGGTGTTCTTTGTACATAGTACAGCGGTGAACAGTAGCAAACTACAAATAACTGCAATAATATGGAGGAATTGCACAAATATCAGATAGGAGTAAAAAAGACATGAAAATTCACACTGTATTATTCCCTTTATATAAATTCAAGGACAGGCAAACATTATTTACAACATTAAAAGTCAAGACAGTGTTTTGGAGAGGAGTCAGGATAAGTGATGAGGGCACACACAGGGTGGAACTGCGAGAGCTGGAACTTCTGTTTTGTGATCTGACTTGTATGGCATGAATTCATTCACTTTGCCATCAATCTGCATGACCAGATCATATCATGCTCAATGAAATTAAATAGCAAAATTCATTGTGGATTCAAAGCATTTATAGAAGCACAGTTTTCCATGAAAAGCAAAAACTGAAAATAAAAGTACATTCATAGTGTATAAATTAAAAACAATAAGTCACTAAATTGAATATTACATAAACTTGATAATATATAAGCTAAATATATGTACACACATATTAATGATTTCTGCAAATGTATTATTGACCAAAATAAGCTTTTCATAAAGTGTTTAAAACATTTACATCTTACCTTTTCTTCTTGGTTATCTATAGAAAGCAGACTGGAGTTCTTTGAAGCACAGGCCCGCAAACTCTCTTCCCACGTTCTTTTTTCCTTACCAATGTAATAACAACTGTTGGAATACGTAATCCACTCCTCTGGACAACGGTCACAATGATGTGCTATGAAAGATATAAATTACTATGCAGAACAATACGAATTTTTAAAAATGAAAATTATTTTACATATTTGTAATGGTATCAACATATATATGCTTAACATATTTATGCATCCTTACAGGATTATTATAAATATATATATTTTAATAACCCAGTCACTCATACACACATTCACGGAAAAGGGTTAGCCTCTCATCCCCTAATTGTGTTCCCATATAAAGCAAACCAACAAACAAAAATACACCCTACACATGTCTTGAACATCACTGATACAAAATACCTTTTAAGGGTAGTGAAATTATTTATTTCTTATCATCTCATAGCAGTAGGAAACTTCTGCTAATTGGGAGAAAGAGGGCAGAATGATTTTAAGTGAATATTTCTACTTATTGAAGAAAAGGAAATGCTTCCTTATAATCTTTGTTTATAAAGATTTGTGGCTCAGTTTTATTGCTTATTTTCTCCGGTAATGCTATTGTTATTTTACATGCCTTAAAACAGACACAAAATATGAATTGTACTAATATCAGGACATTGAAAATCAAAAGGTACCTTTCTGGGTACTTGTATTCAGGGAAGAATTGTTCTGCTCCAGGACTGTAATAGGAAAATTAAAATGATTTTTACTAAAACTAATATCTAGATAAACCATAATGAGTTTAGTTCCTTGCTTTGACACTTTGTGTGTTATTTAAAATGAAGACAATCTTAAATAAAATTAACTTTTTTTATAAAAATAAATGAAGTAATAGGTCTTTGAAAGAAATATTTTTAAAGACTTTAGCACAAAACTGCACCATCTCTTATAGTATTTGATGTATCCACTTTCAAAAATTAACTTTTCTAAACACTTTTCTCCTATTGCATGGCTTTGAATTATGAAATCAGAAAACATATCTGTCTTTGTGTGTGTATACATATATAGATTACACACACAAAATAATATGTTTCCCACAATTATTTTGTTATTTGTAGTTGTGAAAAGTTCAGAATAACTATAATACTTCTGGGTCCAAATATATACATTAAAATGAAAGTTCTGTTTCTCAATATTATAAAATATTTTGAGGTACTTCCAAGCATTAAAGTAAACAGTTCCTTTCTAATCTCTCAAAAATATGCTTACAAGGAATAAGAACTATTGTTTTTAACACAGTGGCCATCAGGACAATGCAAATGATTCCCAGGACCTCAGCAGTGAGCCTCTCTGGAGGTGGCAGTAAACCTGCAGGGAGAGAAATAGAGGCACTAAGAGAGGGGAGATAGTTTATTAGGATTACATGCAAGAGAAACCACATGCAGAGGGAAACAATGGTAAACTCTGCCCTCTAAATCTATATCTATTATAGTAATCTTTCTCTCAGAAGATACCATTTCATTTTCAGTAAATATAATGCTTCATGAGTTTCTGATCACAGATTACAGTTGAACAATGCCTGAATAAAATTAGTCTTCCTATTTCCTACTGGAATATTAGATCCCAATTATGAACTCTGATTCTCACAAGTGCAAATTGTTCCCTATTTTTTCGCCACCCTTCTGCATTCAACTGCACATCCTAAAACAATAATATTGCAGATGTATTTAATGTTTTACCTTTGCAGTCATATATTTTATAAATCCCTTGATGATTCAGAGAAGCATTTTGAAGGTTTAATTCTTCTTGGAATATTTCCTGTTCGGTTCCTGAAATAGAGCTTTTATTACCCTTAGGTCTCCTTTGCTGACTCTTTGGGTCCTGGGCCAGACTCACTTCTGAGAAGGTTCCTCTTTGTTTATTCATCTCTGCAGCTGCGTGATGTCAGGGACTGTGCTCTATGATAACTGCACTTAAGAAACTATAAATGGTGTATATTTTGACAGGATCCCTGGTATAGGCAAACTGCATGTGTTGGGGCTGAGCAGTAATGTTTATTTTGCTGTTAACCAATGTAAAATTATGTTACTAATTTCCTGAAGCTTTAAACAAAAATCTCATGATATATTTGGTAATTTTTTAGAGGTATTCTATATTTGGCATATTACTGGTGGGAACAACAAAAACACTAAATTTGTGAGAACTAAGAAGTTCATGAAAAATATATTTGTCTTAAAGTTAGATTCTTCAAAAACATTTAACACAAGTAGAATGCATATGTTAAAAATTAAAATGCTGTATTTAAAAATACACTAATTTTATGATAGTTTTAAAATTCACTGATGGTTAAGAATTGTTTGCCATAAAATAGTTGTGTTAGCATATAGAGTAACTTCTTATATGAAAATACATTGTTAGAGACTTACATTCATTTATCAATAGAACATGAAATATTGTGAAATGATTTTTTTCTAAATTAGGAAATCAGAAAAATCATTAAAATTTAAAAACTACATCTTATATCTTGTAAAACCTTACATATGCATAAACTAAATACCATTGAAAACAAATATATATTTTTAATTGCTTCTTTTACACAAGAAATTGGTAATTGATTAAATGACTAAAATAGGAAAACTTAAAGTGATAAATAAAAGTGGGGGCCATCTATGGAAAAATCCTGTCCAACCAAACTTTCAGAAAGCTCCTATGGTTGTATAAGTCAGTGAGGGTCGCTTTGGCTGTATAAGTCATTGTGATAGTTCAGATAATGTCATTTAATAATCTAGTCAATGAGCTCTGTAGTCAGTGAGACTACAATTAACTCTAGCTTTGAAATGTGTGACCTTACTAAATTACTTAGTGTCTAGTAACCTAATTTGCTAATCTACATTGGGGAAAAATAATTTTTAAAGTGTAATATGTAAAACACTAAACACACAACGTGGTACATATAAGCGCTGAATACATAATAGATATTTTATTTTTAACACAATTCTGCCATTTTATTGTTTCTGATTTGCATTAGAGTGTGTAAAATAACTCATTAGTTAGGCGTCTCATGTCAGTGTGGTAAATCTTTTTTGCAATGTTTGGTTCAATTTTTTTAAGTCTACCAATTGTTTATAATTAAGTTCAGATTTGTATTTTATAGGAATGACTTCATTCTTGCTGTTATTAAAAATTAAAACTGCTTTCATTAAATCTAGTGTGTGATTGAGAATGTATGTTTGCCATTTACAATTTGATATATCCATTTAAAAAAATTATTTTTAAAGGTTGGCCCAAATGTAATATACAATTAAACCAGTAATGATTATCATATTCAAAATTAATTGTTCATTGTCATGATGCTTATGGGTTTCACTCTAAATTACATTGATTGGCAAACCTATTATTATGCATGAACGTACTTGAGTGATTCTCCACAGGCAATAATGTGAATACTCTAAGAAATCCTCAAACATATTTTGTATTTTGGCTCATTTTTAACCCTGAATTATTCACATAAAGAGAGTTCTACCTTGATTTTAGCCTATATAAACTTTATTTCAGGTGCATCTCATCCAGTATTTACATCTCATCCAGTATCTGCTAAAGGAGATGAACTGGTAGAAAAACAGGAGAGTAGCAACACATACCTTCTGTCATCAGAAAGTCACACACTCTTCAGTGGAGAGGTCAGGTTACCTCTTCAAGACACAAAAGATATGATTTTACTGACTGCCCGTTGAAGGCTCAGCGTGAGGCAACAGTGGAAAAAGTAGACTCCTCACCAATGTGTCACTTCAGATTTGAACAGGAAATTCTCACACTAGGGCTATTTTGAATCATTTTGTCTCATCACACACCTCAGAATATAGGAGACTTTGGATGGCTAGTGTGTCATGTAGTTTGTCCATTTTCAAGTACCCTTTAGAAATTATTTTTATAGTTGACAAGATGAGGAGAGAACAGAGATTTAACCCATGCAGTTAATTGTTTCCATTCTCAGTCACAAACACTAAAATATTGTAACTTATTAAAAGTATTTTAGATGTTTACTTTCTACATTTAAACAAGGTGCCTAAAACTTGGCATTATATACTTTATCATATACCCCTATAATATCACTGCTGTCATAATAAAACATTTAAATAATCTTATCAATAGGAATTTAATGTACTTGTCACTCTTCTGAGAAAATGCTACATTTTCAACTTAATTTTAACTGACATCAATTCTCAAACTTATCTTCTTAATTTCTTTGTCTTAGCTCTTAAAATTCCCATTCATTTTTCTTCTTTATGTAAATTAACAAGATTCCTTTGATTAAAACAAACGTCTCTTGAAAGAATAAAATGTTAAACAATACTGAACTATATCACCATGCCAGAGATTGAAATAATACAAACTACTCACTATATTGCTCACTGATTCCTTCTCCAATCATGACTTATTGTCTGCATTTTAATAGGAATATTTGCTGTAAATGATTAAAACTTAAGTTGAACTATGTAGGGAGGTAAAACAATTTTTAAAACATCACCTACTTAAAAACGGGGTGGGGCAGAAAACAGAGATTTTTAAAACACAAGTTAAATGGTACATGAGTGCCTGGGTGTGGTAGCTCATGTCAGTAATCCCAGCACTCCAGGATCACTTGAGATGAGGAGTTCAAGGCCAGTATGATACACAGGATGAAATCCCATCTCTTAAAAAAAAATACAAACATTAGCCAAGGATTCTTGTGTTATCTTATAGTCCCAGCTGCTCTGAAGGCTGAGGTGAGAGGATCGCTTGAGCCCTGGAGGTGAAGGCTGTAGTGAACTGAGAGTGCCGCTGCACTCCAGCCTGGGCGGCAGAGCCAGACCTTGTCTCAAAAATAAATAAACAAAAAATTTTTTTTAAAAAGGTATATATGAACATCAGGAAAAAAACTATAGATTATCTCATCAGATTAAATAAAATTTTTTCATCATTTATTTTCTATCAAGAAAAGGGGGAATGTTTATGCATAATTCTAAAATACATCTATCCCTGTGTAAGTTTTTATAGGTTGAGTTCAGAAAATCCAAGTCTTTAGTTTTCTAAAATCTAAACAGTTGGAATTTAAATTCGTATTTACAACTTTGCAATCAGAATTATTTGCCCTTCCTTCAGAATGTTGGCTAATGTTGGCTAGGTATATATGTTTTTCTGTAAAATATATTGTAATATGTTTTCATAAAATAAATTAATAATGTTATATGCATATATGCTTGTGTTTCCATTGTATCTATTTCTATTAAAAGTAAATTTATTTATATTTACATATTTATTACATTTTCATAAACTAGGTTTTTGCTTAGTCACATTTTAGAATTAAAACAATAAAATTATTCACTAAAGATGCCACATAATGTATTATTCACTAATGTTTTCTATTTAAGTTTGAAGAACTGATGTTTACTACTGCTACAAACACCCTCTTGGATTTTTCCATTAAGTAATGTTATATACTGTGATTGTTTTGTTTAAGAACAGATTTTTCCATTAAGTAATGTTATATACTATGATTGTTTTGTGAGAAATGTATCCGTAGGTAGTTTCATCCTTGTGTCAGCATCATAGAGTATATTTACATAAACCTAGATGGTACAGCTACTACACACCTATGTCATGTGGGATAGCCTATTGCTCCAAGGATACAAACCTGTACAACATGTTACTGTAGTAAATAATGTAAGCAGTGAACAGAATGATAATTTTTGTTTACCAAATCATATCTAAACAGAAAAAAACAGTAAAAATATGGTATAAAATGTAAGAAATAGCATTCTTTTATAGAGCACTTATTATGAAGGAAGACTGCAGAAATGGAAGTTTCCCTGGGTGAGTCAGTCAGCAAGTAGCAAGTGAAAGTCAAGGCCTAGGATATTACTGCACACTACTGTAGGTTTTAATAAACGGTACACTAGGGTACACTATATTTAAGAAACACTTTTTTCTTTTACTAATAATAAATTACCTTTACTGCCACTTTGTTGGTTTCCAAATTTTTTATTTTTTAAAACCTTTCTGTCTCTTTTTAAATACCATTTATTTTAAAACACAAATTGTACAGCCTTGATAACTATTTTCTTTATATTCTTATTCTGTAAGCTTTTTAAATTTTTCATTTACATATTTTTCATACTTTTTAAACTTTTTTAAAACAACTAAGACACAGACACACACATTAGCCTAAGCTTACACAGTGTCAGCAAGATCAACATCACTGTCATCCCCTCTTGTCCCACTGGGGCAATAACACATGTGAGCTGTCCTCTCCTATGGTAACAATGTCTTCTTCTGGAATTCTTCCTGAAGGACCTGCCCAAGATTGTTTTTCAGGTAACTGTTTCTGTAGAAGTAGAAGGAGTACACTCTAAAATAATAATTAAAAGTATATTACAGTAAATACATAAACCAGTAATATTGTCACTTATTATCATTATCAAATATAATGTGGTGTATGTAATCGTGTGTGCTATACTTTTATTCCACTGGCATCATGGTAATTTGTTTACACCAGCATCACCACAGACATGTGAATAATATACCGAACTGCAACTATTGCTATGACATCACTAAGTGATAGGAATTTTTCAGCTCCATTATAATCTAGCAGGACCACTATCTATGTGCAGTCTGCCATTGACCAAAACATCATTCTGTGGCACGTGACTGTGTATCATGTTCTTTGTTAATCAAAATAATATGGGTTTCTACTGTTTGAGCATTTAACTTTGATGAAGTTTATGCTTATACAAAGGCAAAATAAATATATAAAAACAAAACAAAAATTACACAAAATAACTGGAGTAGTTAGAATTTACTCTATATGATGTATATTATATATATATTTATATTTATATGATGTAAATACACACACACACACAGAACTTGTGATAGTTAATATTAGGTGTCAACTTGATTGGGTTGAAGGGCCTAGATAGCTGGTAAAGTGTTGTTTCTGGGTGTGTCTGTGAGGGTGTGGCCAGAGGAAACTGACATTTGAGTCAGTGGACTGGGTGAAGACCTAACCTCAGTGTGGGTGGGCACCATCTAATGGCTGCCAGAGCAAGTAGAACAACGCAGGTAGAAGAAGGTGGGGTAAGCTGGCTTGATGAGTCTTTTGGATTTCATTTTTCTCCTGTGCTGGATACTTCTTTCCATTCCTCCTGCCCTTGGACATCAGACTCCAGGTTCTTCAGCCTTTGGACTCTTTGTACTACACCAGTGGTTTTATAGGGGCTCTTGGGCCTTTGGCCACAGACTGAAGGCTGCACTTTTGGCTTCCCTGATTTTGAGGCTTTTGCCTTGGACTGAGCCACTGCTGGTTCTTTCTTCCCCAGCTTGCAGATGTCCTACTGTGGGACTTTGCCTTGTGATTGTGTGAGCCAACTCTCTCTAATAAACTCCCTTTCATATATACATGTATCCTATTAGTTCTGTCCGTCTGGAGACCCTGACTAACCTCAACATCTATTACTGTGACTACTGCAAATAATGACAATATCTAGTTTCCTGTGAGTTATGGGTAAGTTGGAAGTCAATCAGAAGTGAAAATATACTTTTAATGTAACATAAACTAAAATCATTTTCAAGGAATTTAAAAAATTAGAATGAATTACTTATTACTAACTATAAATAAAGAAAATAAAATTTAAATATCTTCACTAGATTAAGCACATCTTCCCAATGAAAACTTGGATATTCAAAAAGAAGACTTAAAGTAAAGGAATTATGTGGATATACCTCAATGGCTATTGAATAGATAGTGTATTAATGATGAAGTTTCCAACATTAAAATAAATATTTGAATTAGAATTCAGGGAGCAGATACAGGCTAATTGGTAAATAAAATAGAGGGCAATCTTACTTTGTACTGATATAATAAAATATCACAAACTAAGCAACTTATTAACCATACAGATATATTACTCACAGTTCAGAGAGCAGGGAGGTCCAAGATCAAGGTGCCAGCAGGTTTGGTGTAAATTGTATTACATTAACAAGTTTGTATGTGGAAAGTAAACAATCAAAATATTTATTATGGGCCAGGCATGGTGGCTCATGCCTGTAATCCCAGCATTTTGGGAGGCCAAGGTGGGCAAATCACAAGGTCAGGAGATTGAGACCATCCTGGCCAATATGGTGAAACCCCACCTCTGCTGAACATACAAAAATTAACCAGGTGTGGTGGGACATGCCTACAATCCCAGCTACTCAGGAGACTGAGGCAGAAGAATCACTTGAACCCAGAAGGTGGAGGTTGCAGTGAGCCGAGACTGTGCCTTTGCACTGCAGCCTGGGTGACAGAGTGAGACTGTCTGAAAAAAAAATGTATGTGTATGTATATATATTTATTATGAAAAGATAAGGGAACAACAGATTTAAACACTTGGTAATGTTCAATCAGAATGTAATAAAAATTAAGTTATAATTAATAACTGTGTTTATATATTTTTACATGCAAGTAAAATGTGTAATTACATTTTAGAAATTGATAATCTATTAAATATAGAGTAATTTGAATTTAAAAGCAAAGAATGTATATATTCTATAATAAGTGTTTGTTGTCTTTATGAGACATTCCTTTCATGTAAGCATAAAGAAAAATGAATGTAAAAGTAGAGCTACTATATGATCCTGCAATCCCACTGCCAGGGATATACCCAAAATAAAGAAAATCAGTATATCTAAGAGATATCTGTAATCCCAAGTTTGTTGCAGCACTGTTCACAATAGCTAAGATCTGGAAGTTACCTAAGTGTCCATTGACAGCTGAAAGGATAAAGAAAATGTGGTCTATATAAACAATGGAGTACTATTCAGTCATAAAAAAAGAATGAAAGCTGGTCATTTGCTACAACATGAATGGAACCAGGGGTCATTACATTAAATAAAATAAGCCAGACACAGAAAGACAATCATCACATGTTCTCACTTAGTTCTGGGATTTAAAAGTCAAAACGATTGAACTCATGGAGAGAGAGAGTAGAAGGTTGGTTCCCAGAGATTGAGAAGGATAGTGGAAAGGTAGTAGTAAAGAGGTGGGCATAGTTAATGTGTACAAAAAATAGAAAGGATGAATAAGACCTAGTGTTTGATAGCACAACAGGGTGAATACAGTCAATAATAACTTAATTGTATATTTAAAAATAACTAAAGACCGTAATTATATATAAGATTGTTTATAACACAAAGGATAACTGCTTAGGGAGATGGATACACCATTTTTTACATGATGTCATTATTACGTATGGAATGCCTGTCTCAAAACAGCTCATGTACCACATAAACATATATGCCTACTATGTGCCCAATGAATTTAAAATCAAAATATTTAAAAAAGAAAAGATGAAGATAAAAATTTTTTAAAATGTACCATCCATCACAAACTGGTAGAACACTACTACAGGTAATGTGCTGTCTTAATATAAGGCAAGCCCTTTACAGGAATTAGGGAAGGATGCTTCATAATGTTAGATTAATTTTCCAAACCATTAGTAATATATATTTTTATCATTGCATGTACCTAATGATGCAAGTTCAACATATAATTGAGTGAAGTGTATAAGTAAACAATCATAAATGGGATTTTAAACACTTTTCTCTCACTGCTTAATACACAAATAGGCCAGTGAGCCTATAGAAAGATATGAACTAGACAAATAATCATCACTCATATGCACATACTCACACACATTTAATTTCACATGATATTTTGCCCAATACACCATAACTCATAACTCTAAGCATATTAGTATAAAATATAGGACTATGATTTCAACGTAGTACCACTCGCCAAGCTTGGCCAGTGGACAGTTAAAATATAGCTATTCTAATTCAACATTAATTAATAAAAAATAAATAACATTTAAAAACAGTTCTTCAGCACGCTAGCCACATCTTTGTATACAAAGAGGAAGAATATTTCCAGCTTCATAGAAAATGTTCTAACTACAGTTTACCTATGACAGAAGTCAATAAAAATAATCTGACAACTTTACATGGTTTTAAATTCAGTAATACATGTGTAAATAACATGGGTGAAAGAAATTATCAAAATGAATAATCACAATTTTTATATGAATTATAAAGAAAATGAACAAAAGCCTTCCTTCCTTATAAAAACTAATTGCCCTCAATGTACATATATTATAAAAGATGACATGAAAAATTAAATTATCTGCAAATGCACTAAAAGAGATTAAAAATAGAAAAGCTGAAATTAAATACAAGTGATATATATAAGAAAGAAATGAGTAAACAGTAAAAAAGCATGTTAAAGAATAATGTTACAATAGAGAGAACAGCAAGGCAAAAGGTATTTTTACTGAAAATACTTTTAAAATTCGACGAAAGACTACTAAAAATATATACCTACCAATGTATCCACAAAAATAACAAATTTAACATTTTTAAACATTGATAAGGGCTGGGCACTTATCAAAGTGATGCCTCCCAAAGTGCTGGTATTATAGGTTTGAGCCACCACAACTGGCATATTTCTACATTAAATATGGAAATACCATTTTGGTCTTTAAAGTTATTTACATGCAGTAAAACTATATTATCATTGTATTTTAATGTCTATATGAAATAGAAAATTCTTAGAAAATACGCATTACCAAATGCAGTACCTCAAATAGAAATCTGAGTATATCCTACATGTATTAAAGAAATTCAGTTTAGACATAAACTTTCCCACAAAAATAGTCTACAAACTCAGATGACATTACTAGCGAATGATAACATTTGAAAATAAAGCAGTACTCTCAACAAATACTTCCAGGTTATAGAAAAAGAGAAATTCTTCCCAAGATAGCCTTGATACCAAAACCTTTCAAGTAAATAGCTATAAATAAAAACATGGTCAAATATCCTTGTGGACATGGATGAAGAAATAAATCTTACCGTAGATAAAATATATGCATTGATATTTTATAAAGGGAAATATACAATGATCAACATGGACTTATTTCAGAAACAAAGAGTAGTTTAACATTTAAAAGAAATAAAAACAGTTTATAAAATGTTTTAAGAGAAAACATATATCATTCCAACTGTTACAAAAATAATAAAAATGTTACAACAATTGATAAAGTCTATTAGAAAATAGGAATATTATAAAACTACTTCACTATGAGAAAAACACCAAACTTTATAAATATGAATAATATGTTGAAGTATTTTTTGCCAAAACACAAAAAAATGATACATATGATATACACAGAACTTTGACTGTTCCTTCTATTCAACTATGGGTATAAAACCCTGGCCAGTGAAAATAAATTAAAATTAAAGTAAGTTATGGCACATAGATAAAAAAATAAAAGTGTGATGACTTGCAGATAAAATTGCTGTTTATACAGAACACCCAGAAAAAAATCATACTTGACATAATAGATTTAAATACATAAAATCAGTGGAAAAAGTAGTTACAAAATCAAGATGACTTCAATTTCACTTCTATTTACAACAA
The DNA here is from genome assembly GCA_963573385.1 of Cacajao melanocephalus. Classification (NCBI taxonomy): domain Eukaryota; kingdom Metazoa; phylum Chordata; class Mammalia; order Primates; family Pitheciidae; genus Cacajao; species Cacajao melanocephalus. Next base: position 36,893 of record CAUYLG010004127.1, on the reverse strand, counting down.
AAATTACTAAAGATAATTTTAAAATCAGAATGCTATTTACAAAAGCATGAATGTAAAATACCTACATTTCTGTATGACTTCAATCCTCCAAAATATGATAGAGAGAAATTAAAGGTAACACAGTACATTGAAGGAAACACTTTATATTGGTTAGAAAAGTCAACATTATAAAGAAGCGAATCTTTAAAAATTACTTTAGAGAATAAATGCAGTCAGAAACGTTCCTGTGGGAGGTTTTTTTTTCTAGACAGATTTATTGACTTGTCTGCACATAGCACAAATTTCATCCACTTATGATTAAAAATCAGTGATTTTTAGTATATTCACAAAGTTACAACCATCACCACCACTGAAATTTGGAAAGTTTTCATCATGACACAAAAACATTCTAGCAATTAGTGGTTACCTCCTATTTCAATCTCCTTTAGGCATTGGCAACCACTACTCTACTTTCTGTCTCCTTGAGTTTGCCTGTTCTTGATAGTTCATATAAACTGATTCACATAATATGCACCTTTAAGAAAGGCTGAATGCCACAAACATCATGGTGAACAAAATGAGCCCCACACAAATGCTGGGATACCTGCACATTAGTAATTGTGCATATCCTATTTCAATAACTGATTCAGAATTTTCTTATTATAGGAGCAAATAACATAATTCATTTTAAGATTTATGCAATCATAAATTATTTCTATTTTAAGAAATATAAAATTTATCTGATGTATTGCAAACTCAAATGCTTTAATTCTAAAGCTTATGCTTACAATGATGTATTATTGAAGATCCACATGGCCCTGATGTAAATCCATCTACATGTAGCATTGCACAGTTATGTTCCTCATTATTTGAGTCTTTCATCCTGTAATGGAGAAAAATCCATAATTCTATTACATTTTATGCAAATGATTCATAAGACAAGAGCATTTTCCATGTACTGTAAGAAAAGAATTTTCTGGAAAAGGGTAATAAACTTTTTCATATAATATTAGCAAATGTTATTATTCTAAAAATGCAATACAGTAGTCTCCCTTCATCCATGGGGGATATGTTTCAAGATGCTATTGAATGCCTGAAACAGCTGAGAGTACAGAACCTATAGAGAGATTATGTTTTCTCTACACGTTCATAACTATGATGAAGTTTAATTTATAAATTAGGCACAATAAGAGATGGACAAAAATAATACTGATAAAAAACAATTATAGCGATATGCCAACAGCACTACTCTTGTGCTTTGAGGATATTCTTAAGTAAAATAAGGGTGACTTTTTAATAAAACAAGCACCACAATTTCCTGATCGTCCATCTCAAGGTTGTCCAACTTGTGGCCCACGGGCAGGACAGTTTTGAATGTGGTCCAACACAAATTCATGAACGTTCTTAGAACATTCTGAGATATTTTTGCAATTTATTTTTAGCTTATTAGCTATCATTAGTGTTAGCATATTTTATGTGTGGCCCAACACAATTCTTCCAATGTGGCCCACAGAAGCCAAAGATAGGACACCCCTGGTCCATCTGAAAACCAAGAACGTTACTAGCTGACTAATGAGTTGGTAGACATATATGGACCACGATGGTCTATTGTGAAATATTTATATCACCATTTCACTAACTTTCCACATCTTTCTTCATGTCTATGATTCCACATAAATTTATTCATATTATTCTGAATTTATCCTTTATGTGTGTTTTTTTATATAGCGACATACAAAACAACTTACTTATGTTTGAAAGTCAAACCGTCTATTGACACCCATGGATGATGACTGCTCTTCCGAAACACACCAATCCATGAGGGAACTGAAATGGCAGCCAGAACTTTCTGAAAGAAAATAAAGAATTTTCACTATAATAACAATTATGAAAACATTATAAAAACAACATATTAAAGTTGAAAACCACCATTCACAAGGCCAAAAACTTTCATAAATATTTGTAATTTTGATTTAAATGAACTCTTCGGTAGTACTTTCATTCTTCTCATGTTAATTAAAAAATTTTAATTCTTGCTGTGTAATAGTCACCCCAACTGACAGAATAAACACAGTAAGGCTTTAAATGAGTTTCCCAATACTGTGCATTTATTCCTCCAGATATTGTGACTAAATCAACCTACTTTTGTGCTATATTTCTCAGAGTTGTAGACTTAGAAGAGAATAAAGGGGTTGTCATTCAGAAGTAAATGACATAGAAGCTACAGATGGGGTTTTCTGGGCACCACGCCATTCTTTAACTAGATAAGCCCTCACTTTTATCTGATTCGGTTTGGTCCCAAGCAGGTGGTATAGAAATGTCCCTCTCTGCTACTTCCTCTCTGCTACTCCCTACTAAAAACAACATAAGCTCTGGGATTAACAAAAGACAAAAGCAATGGAGAACTCTGAAAGCTGGAAAAAGAAAGATGAAATTGTCTGAGACCCTAGCATTGGGGATCAACCAAGCGTCCAAGGGAGCATGTTAAGTTCTCCACCCAGAAAAATGTGACCTAGGTCTGCTGTTTCCCAGCACCCGACCTGGCAATAGGAGGAGGCTCAGCAAAGCTCACTTCTGCTGTGTATTGAAGAAGAGTCCCCTCCACAACACCAGGTAAGGCTGGTACCAATGGCAAGGATGATCTACCAGGAGATCTGCTACCAATTAGGAGCCAGAGGAAGTGCTTCCTTCTCATACCAATAGACACCAGGGTGGGTGTGGGTGAGGAGGATCAGCAAAGGGACCCCATGACTATCAGTGCACCATCCAGGTTCTTCTTTGTCTTTGAGGACATGAGACTCACTTCCCCATCCAGAGACACAGGACTGAATGGATTGTTAGTGTTCTTTATATATAGTATAGCAGTGAACAGTAACAAAGTACTGATAACTGCAATAATATGAAGGAATTGCACAAATATCAGATAGGAGTGAAAAAGACAGACATGAAAATTCACATTGTATGATTCCCTTTATATAAATTCAAAAATAGGCAAACATTATTTATAACATTAAAAGTCAAGACTGTTTTGGAGAGGAGTCAGGATAAGGGATGAGGGCACACACAGGGTGGAACTGCCAGAGCTGGAACTTCTGTTTTGTGATCTGACTTGTATCACATGAGTTCATTCACTTTGTGATCAATCTGTATGACCGGATCATATCTTGCTTGATAAACTTAGATAGCAAAATTTATTGTGGGTTCAAAGCATTTACAGAAGCGTGGTTTTCCATGAAAAGCAAAAACTGAAAATTATCAGAAGTACATTAGCAGTATATGAATTTTAAAACATTATTAAGTCAAACTATTGAATATTACACAGACTTAAAAATATAGAATCTAAATGTATATATATATATACACACACACATATGATTTCTACAAATATATTATTGACTGAAATAAGTTTTCATAAAGTGTTTAAAACGTTTACATCTTACCGTTTCTTCTTCATTATCTATAGTAAGCAGACTGGAGTTCTTTGAAGCACAGGCCAGCAAACTCTCTTCCCACGTTCTTTTTTCCTTACCAATGTAATAACAACTGTTGGAATACGTAATCCACTCCTCTGGACAATGGTCACAATGATATGCTAAATAAAGAGCAGGAATTACTAACCAGAACAACATGAATTTTTAAAAATAAAAATTATTTAACATATTTGCAAAGGCATAAAGCTACATGTATGCAACATACCTATCCATCCTCACAGGTTGGTAAATATGTACTTTTTAAATACCCAGTGACTTATACACACATGCACAATAAAGGGTCAGCCTCTCATCTCCTAATTGTGTTCCCATATAAAGCAAACTAGCAAACAAAAATCCACTCGATACATGTCTTGAAAATCAATGAACAAACCAAGCTGCTTTAAAAAAAAAACAATAAATAACTTGTATCTTATCATATTATAGCAATAAGAATTTGAACACAACAGACAAAAGAAAGTATAGTGATTTTACTTATAGTTATTTATGAACGTTTATTGCCAATTTTTATAACTTATTTATCACCCCAAGTTCTGTTTTTGCACAGCCTAAGATCAAGAAAAAAACGGTATAATATTAGAACTTTAAAAATTATTATGTACCTTTCTGAGTTCTTGTATTCAGGGAAGAATTGTTGTGCTTCTGTGTTGATGCAGCTAGAAAAAATAAAGCAATCTTTGTAAAAAATTAGCATCTAAATCAATCATAAAAATTTTAGTTTTTGTTTGAAATTTGTCATATTATTTAGAGTTAGAATAATATAGAATAAAATTGATCTTAAGAAAAATTTTCATAAAGTAATGATGGTTTTTTTACAAAGGTATTTCATAGATCTAAAGAACCATATTTCACCATCTCGTACAGTTCTTATAATTCATGATTTAACTACTTTCAAAAATTAATTTCTATTTCTCAGTGAGATTTTTCAGACCCCTTCATTTTTGAGTTATGAAATAAAAATATATACACATAACTGAATCAGAAGCAAATACTTTCAAGAATTATTGTTTCATTTATTCTTTGACAAATTCAGAATAACCATTCCACATTTAGTCCAAATATATACATTACAATGAGAATACTATTCTCTGAACATATGAAATGTTTAGGGGCATATTTAGTCATTAATGTGAAAATTTTCCTTGTAATCTTCTAAAACAGACTTACAGGGAATAACAACTATTGTTATCACAGAGGCCGTTAAGAGAAGACAGATGATTCCCAGGATCTCAACAACCAGCTTTTCTGGAGCTGATGGTAAATCTGCAGGGAGAGAAATGAGAACCGTGCAAAAGGAGAGGTGGATACAGTTGTTTAGAAGATTCCCAGACAAGAGAACCTGAATGCACAGGGATCATACAGAGAAACTTGGGCCCCAAACCCTTATGTCCTTTTGTAATCTGTCTTTCAGATTACATTGCATTTCAGTAAAAATAATGCTCCATGAATTATTGGACAAAGACTACAAATTTCAACAATGAGTTAAATCAGTCTTCGTATTTCATATTGAAATCGCATATCTCAACTTGGAATTCTGATCTTCACAAATAGAAAATATGTAAGCACTCCCTGCTCTTTTCCCACATATCCCTGTACCCCAAGCTGCACATCCTAGACTGTTATATTGAGGAGCTTTTAAATGCTTTACCTTTGCAGTGATAGGTTTTGTCATTCCCTTGAAAATCCTGAGAAGCTGTTTGAAAGTTTAATTCCACATAGGTTATTTCCTGTTCAGTTACTAAAATGGAGCTTTCATTGCTCTTAGGTGTTCGTTGATGCCTCTTTGGGTTTGGGGGCAGATTCAGGTCAGAGTAGATCACTCCTTGGTTATCCATCTCTGCAGTGTGTGATGTCAGGGACTGTGCTCTATAATAGCAGTAGTTAAGAAGTTAATAAATGGTTTATATACAAGATCTCTAGTGCAGTTAAAAGGGTGAGGTGGAGAATGAGAATTGGAGCTCATTTTGCATTAAAGAATCTAGAGTTCTTTCTCTAATTTTCTTCCAGCTTAAACAAGCTTCTTATGGGAAATAGTTGTTTTTTTGTTGTTGTTGTTGTTGTTTAAAGATTTTCTAGGGCCAAGCTCGTGGTGGGTCATGCCTGTAATCTCAGCACTTTGAGAGGCCGAGGCGGGCAGATCACGAGGTCAGGAGTTCGAGACCAGCCTGGCCAATATGGTGAAACCCCGTCTCTACTAAAAATACAAAAATTAGCTGGGCGTGGTGATACGCACTTGTAGTTCCAGCTACTAGGAAAGCTGAGACTGAAGAACTGCTTGAACCCTGGAGGTGGAGGTTGCAGTGAGCTGAGATCGCGCCATTGCACTCCAGCCTGGGTGACAGAGTGGAACTCCATCTCAAAAAAAAAAAAAGAGAAAAATGTTTTCTACGTTTGACAAAATATTATTGCTGGGGCAATGAGATGCAATAAATTAGTAAGGAATAAAGAAGTTCAGGAATGAAAAGATATTTCTTAATGTCTGATGCTGCAGATATATTTTAACATAATACCAAAGACTACTTGTATTAAAAATTAAAATGTTGTATTACAGATACTTCTGCACTCATTTTTTATTTTAATTTTGAAATCCAGTAATGGTTAAGACTATGTGATTGCACATGACTAATAGTAAGGGTGACATATATATATATATATATATATATATATATAAATTTCTTGCACTAAATTAGTTTTATTTAGTAATTTACACATATTTATTAAGATTGATAGGGGTATTAAATGGTTTTTTCTTAATGGCTGAAACATTTTAAGAAATTATTAAAAATTTAAATATTTGTATGTATCGGAAAATGCTATGTGACACAGTTAGCTTATGCATAACCTAAACAGTATTACAAACACTACAAAAATTGTTGATACTTATTTTATAGAAGCGTTGGTAATTTATTTCCTGGCTAAATTATAAACCATAAAATGATAAATGAAAGTACAGGTAATTTATGTTAAAGCACATTTCATTTAAACTTATAGAAACATTTTATGGTTGCCAAAGTGAGTAACGGCCACTTTAGTTGTATAAGTACTTGTAAAATTTTAGATAATGTAATTAAATCATTTAGTCAATGGGCTCTGGAATCAGTGAGATCTAGAATTAATTCTGGTTTTGACACTTAAAATGTGTAACCTTTAAAAAGTTATTCTATGTTTAATAACCCAGTTTGTTAATCTAAAACGGGAATAAGAACACATAAAACGTTGCATGTAAAACATTTACCACTCAACCTGGCACTTGAAGTTCTCAATAAGCATTAGCTTTTTAATTATTATATAGTAACAATTGTTATGTTACTGTCTCTGATTCATGTCAGTTAAAGCACAGAAAATAAATCTTCAGATAAGTCTCCTATATCTGTGTGCTACATCTTTCTTTGCAATATTTTGACCGATTTTTAAAAAGTATATTGATTTTTGTATTACCTTTAGCATTTTATGTAATCTACCTCATTCTGATTTTTATTGAAAATAAAAACTGCTTTTATTTATTTAATCTACGTGTCTGAGAAATTGTATTTGGCTTTCATTAATTGATTAATTTATTTTAATAATCTATAATGGCCAAACTATAAATTATGATGATTCAAAGATACATGTACTGATTACAAAATACAAAATTAATTGTTCATTATTGTGATGTTAATAGTTTAATTTAAATTATATTGATCAACAAACCTACTAGTTTTCCACAAACAATAATTTGAAAACTTTAAGAAATCCTCCTATGTATTTTATTTTTTAGGTTTTTACCCTTATTCAAATGAAGACAGCAATGTTCTACTTTGATTTTATTGTATATTAATTAAACCTCTGTTGCATCATATTGAGTACTTGTAATCACCCACTAATGAGGTAGGCTAGCAGAAAGTTCGAGAGTAGCAACACATACCTTCTGTCCCCAGAAAGTCACACATCCTTTAGTGGAGAGGCCAGGTTAGTCTCATAAAAAGGCCTGCTATAGTTGAGTAATAAAAGGTGAAATTTAAAGGCATAAATCCAGGACAAGAACAAACAATGTCTGTGATCTTCACAGGCTGCCCTGTGAAGACTCAGAGTGAGTCAAGAGTGGAAATAGTAGATTTCTTATCAACGTGTTACTAAGGTTTGAACAGGAAATTCTAAACATGGGCTATTTGAAATCAGTTTATTTCATCACACACCTCCAAAATATAGGATACTCTGGTCTATTAAAAGCACAAGGTCAACTTTGAAAGTGTGTCATTTAGTTGTTCCATTTTTCAAGTGCCTCTGAGAAGTTTTTTTCTGTCTTGATCACAAACATTGCCAACGCTCACCTTGTTAAGAGTGCCTTTTAAACTAGGTTGCTAAATCTTAACATTGCATACCTCTTTTCTTTATATTATTTTATTATGTCACTCCCATTATAATGGAAAAACATTCTAAAACTCATAACATTATCAACTGATAGCTACTGATTTTTTTCACTAATTATCTGAGAAATTACTGCAGTAATTACTCAATTGATTGTAGCTGGCACAAAAGCCATCATTGCCAAAGTTATAGTCTTAATTTCTCTTAGTTCTTAAATTCTTGTGTTTAATTTTATTTTTTAAGCTGATTATTTAATCTTCAGATTACTCTTGATAAAAATAAATGTATCTTGGAAAGATAAAACATTAATCAATTTTGAAATATATCATCATGCCAGAGATTGAAATATTGAGCAGCTATTCATTACATTATTCATTTATTCATCCTCTGCCATAACAAATTATCTCAACTTTAACAGAAATATTTAGTTGTAATTGACAAAAACTCAAGTCAAACTACGTATGGGGAAAAAGTAAGTTTAAAATCTTATTAGGAGGAAAGTCAGCAAATTGGCAGAATAGGTGGTCCCCTACACAGACACCCCACAGCAGCAATAATTTTCCAGCCATCCACAGACAAAAGTTCCTTTGAGGGAGTTTTGGAATTCAAGTAGAAGTTTGTAAAATGCCAGTGGAACTCAAGACCTAGGAGTAGGGTTGTTTTAGAGAATAGATTTGCACTCAAGTGGCAGCTTGCCAACGGTGATTCCATCTCCAGACCTGAAAAGGGACCCATCCCCCTGTGGACTTGCCTTTAGCCCCATTAGACCTTGGTCATGCTGCCAAAACCATTTTCCCAGGGGTCCAGGAAGAGGCCCCCACACTAGTGTCTCAGGAGGTAGGTGTACCAACTGTAGTCTCAGTGTGGATCCTGAAACAACCCTCTAACTTGGCTTTAGCTAGCGTCAGCCATAACTTGAGATCAGTCTTTCACCCACAGAGACTTCCTGGGAGACATATACATCTGTTCCCCTGGGGCATGCTTGCTGACTTCTGTCCCATAGAAGATACTAAAATGGCCCTGAATCTCCACTCAAACCCCTCTCAACTGTGGCCTGAGTTAATCACAGGAAATTGCTGTGTGACTCACTCATCTTTGTCAGCAGTATACGTTTGCTGACTTTAGTTCCACAGTAGTTTCTGAAACTGCCTTGAATCTTAACCCACACCCTTCTCAGCTGTGGACTGCGAGCAGTCTTGCCAATTCAGGAACACAGAGGGAGGGCATGCACATCCATGTCCCCACTGGGAGACCATTGTCCTAAGTTTCACAGCAGATCCTGAAATGGGCCAGAAAAGGGGCTTTGACCTTTCTCAGCTGTGCTAGAAAGCAGTTTGCCCACACAGGGACCTGGAGAGAGACATCATCAATGCACCTGCAGGCACCGACCTTAGTCTTATTTCAAATCTTGAGAAACAGTCCTGTTGGCCAACTCCAGCCCATCTCAATTACAGTCTGAAGCAAGTCTGCCTGCCCAGAGACCTGCCGGAAAACACACTCATCCATGACCCCAGAGACAGACACGAAGACACTTCTTTCAGCTATAGACCCTGAGGAAACCTTGTGACTTAGTACTAACTCCTCTCAGCCACAGGTTGAAGAACCCACCCAGAGACCCATGAGCAGCCTTCCCAGGAAACTAGATAAACTCTCCCCAAACTACACTCCTAATAATAGACTGACTATCTACAATCTCGGCTCACTGCAACCTCCGCCCCCCAGGTTCAAGTGATTCTCCTGCCTCAGCCTCCCAAGTACCTGGGACAGACACGAACCACCAAGCCCAGCTAATTTTTTGTATTTTTAGTAGAGATGGGCTTTCACCATGTTAGCCAGGATGGTCTTGATCTCCTGGCCTTGTGATCCACCTGCCTCAGCCTCCCAAAGTGCTCATGCCCAGCTGAGATGTCTGCTCTTTAAAATGCACAGGCACCAGTGCAAGGATAAACAAATAAAAAAGTATCAGACAAATATGACACCACCAAAAGAAACTAATAAAGCTTTAGCAACCGATCCAAATAAATGGAGATCTATAAGTTTCCTTTAAGATAATTCAAAACAATCATCTTAAAAAATCTCAGTGAGATACCAAAGAGTACTAAAAAATCTAAAACAAAAATATATGAATAAAATAAGAATTTAATAAAGAAACATAAACCATTAAAAACAGCCAAACAAAAATTCTGGAGCTGAAGAATACAATGAAAGAAATAAATAAGTAAATAGAGAGTTTCAATACCAGACTCGATCTTGCAGAAGAATTAGTGAACTCAAAAGAGTGTCATCTAAAATTAACAAATTAGAGTAAAAAAAGAAAAAAAAAAATGAAAAGTGGCAAAGAAAGCCTAAGAGACCTTTGAGATGCCACCAAGAATATGTTATAGAAAGTATAGAAACTTCAGAAGGAGAAGAGAAAGATAAAAGGCCAAAAATATTTTTTACTTAAAGAAATACCATCTGAAAACCTTCTTAAGTTGGGAAGGATATGGAAATCCAGATTCATGAAGCTTAATGAATCGGAAGCAAGATCAGTCCAGAAAAAACTATTATGAGGCACAACATAATCAAATTGTCAAAAGTCTAAGACAAGAGAATCTTGTGGGGAGTTTTGTTTATTTTTTAGCTTAATGTGATTTGTTTATTTTTTAGCTTAATGTGATTGTTCATTTTTGCTTTGGTTTCCTGTGCTTATGGGATAAGACTCAAAGAATAGCCCAGGCATAGTGGCTCACACCTGTAATTCCAGCACTTTGGAGGCTGAGGCGAGTGGATCACAAGGTCAGGAGATCGAGATAATTCTGGCCAACATGGTGAAACCCCATCTCTACTAAAAACACAAAAATTAGCTGGGTGTGGTAGCATATGCCTGTAGTCCTAGACACTCAAGGGGCTGAGGCAGCAGAATTGCTTGAACCCAGAAAACAAAGGTTGCAGTGAGCTGAGATCATGCCACTCTATTCCAGCCTGGTGACAGAGTGAGACTCCATCTAAAAAAAAAAAAAAAAAAAAAATCTTTGCCCAATCAATTGTCCTGGAGAATTTTCCCAATTTCTTTTCTTTCAACATTATTTTTAGATACAGGGAGTACATGTGCTGGTTTGTTACATGGATATATTGCACCAGGATAGTCAGTATAATCCCAAGTAGGTCGTTTTCTGAACCACTTTTCCCTACTCTTCTCTCCCCTCTAGTAGTCTGCAGTGTCTATTGTTCCATATTTACGTCTATGGGTGCTCAGTATTTAGCTCCCACTCATACGTGAGAACCTGAAATAGTTGGTTTTCTGTTCCTGCATTAATTTGCTTAGGATTGTGGCCTCCAGCTCTGTCCATGTTGCTGTAATGAACATGGTTTCATTCTTTTTTATGGCTATGTACTAGTCCATGGTGTATATATGGCACATTTTCTTTATCTAATCCACCACTGATGAGCACGTAAGTTAATTCTACACCTTTGCTGTTGTGAACAATGCTGTGATAAAAATGTGAGTGCACGCATCTTTTTGATATAGTGATCTATTTTCATTTGCTTATATTCCCAGAAGTGCAATTGAGGGTCAAATGGCAGCTCTGTTTGAAGTATTATAAGAAATCTTCATACTGCTTTCCACAGTGGTTAGACTAATTTACATGCCCACCAACAGTGTATCAGCATTTTCTTTTTTCTGTACCCTCACAAGCAAATTTTACAGAAGCAGAGCAAGCAAAAGTTAAAAGATAAGCAGCTGCAGGTGTAGGGGCTTCTCATACTATCAGTGGGCACATTCCTAAGCAGGGATGGCATGGCTTGACTCAGAACCTTATCAGCAAGTGCATTCCTTAGCCCCCCTGAGTACAGCTTGACCTAGCTATGCACTCAGAGGAGGGGGATAGTGGGAAGAGGGAGGCTAAGATGGAGCCTGTCTGGCTCTCAGCTAAAATGGGGTCAGTTAGGCTAACACGGGTAGGTTAGCACAGTTCTGTTTAAATTCCTTATAGATTCTGGATATTAGGCCTTTATCAGATGCATAGTTTGCAAATAAGTTTTCCCATCTGTAGGCTACCTGTATATTTCATTAATAGTTTACTTTGCTGTGCATAAGCTCTTTAGTTTAATTAGGTCCGATTTGTCAATTTTTGTTCTCATTGCCATTGCTTTTCAGGAAAAAATAATTGTTTGCCAAGGCTGATGTTGAGAAGGGTATTTCCTAGGTTTTCTTCTAAAATTTTTACAGATTGAGATATCACATTTTAAATTTTAATCTATCTTGAGTTAATTATTCTTTATGGTGAAAGATATAATTCTTTCACCAGTTTAATTCTTCTGCACATGGCTAGCCAGTTATACTAGTGTTATAGGAGCTAGAAAGAAATTAGGCAGATAGTGAGGGTAAAGGAGTCCTTGGCAAGGCTTTTCTTTTTAACAAAAAGCAGACCCAAATAACTTGTTTTCCAACAAAGAGCAGCCTGAAAAATCAAGCAACAGACATAGATAAGCAAGCTGGAAGTTTGCATGGGTGAATGCTGGCAGCTGTGCCAGTAGAAAAAGGGCTAACTGGAAGCCAGGTATTTTCAACATGGAGGCTCCTTCTTCCCTTTTGTTTGTCACTAGTAAAGAACCAGGCAACATGGCACAGGCCAGGTAGAGGACCCATCTGCATAATAAAAGATTAGGGTGGAGTGGCCAGCTTCTTCAAGAGCTATGCAAATTGCATGCCTGATCTGACCAATCTTCTGTGCCCTATGTAAATCAGATGCTGCCCCATCAAACTCCTCTATAAAACCTTCTACATTTCACTGCAGAAGTAGCAACCCATTTTCTCTAGTACCCCTCCTTGTGCAGAGAGCTCTTCTCTTTCTTTTGCCTATTAAATTTCTGCTCTTAACCTCACTCTGGTGTATTCATGTCCTAGTTTTCTGTGGTCATGGGACAACAAACCTCAAATACTACCCCTGACAACAAAGCTGTATCATCACTAATCATCAGAGGAATGCCAATCAAAACCACAATGACATACCATGTCACACTAGTCAGAATGACCATTATTTAAAAGTCAAAAAAACACAGATGCTGGTGAGGGTGCAGAAAAAAGAAAATGCTAATATGCTGTTGGTGGGCATGTAAATTAGTCTAACCACTGTGGAAAGCAGTATGAAGATTTCTTATAATACTTCAAACAGAGCTGCCATTTGACCCTCAATTGCACTACTAGGAACATAAGCAAATGAAAATAGATCACTATATCAAAAAGATGCGTGCACTCACATTTTTACCACAGCACTATTCACAACAGCAAAGGTATAGAATCAACTTAGTGCTCATCAGTGGTGAATTAAAGAAAATGTGCCATATATACACCATGGACTAGTGTATATAGTGTTGAATAGGGGGTCCATTTATTTTTTGTCTGTCTTTTTGAAAATCAGCTGGCTGTAAGTGTGTAGCTTTCTTTCTTTTTTTTTTTTTTTATTCTGCCCATTAGTCTACATGTCTACTTTGTACCATACCATGCTGTTTTGATTACTGTACCTGTATAGTAAAATTTAAAGTTGGACATGTAATGCCTCCTGCTTTCTTCTTTTTGCTTAGATTTGCTTTAACTATTCAGGCTCTTTTTTGGTTTCATATGAATTTTAGAATAGTTTTTTCTAATTCTGTGAAGAATGTCATTGGTTGTTTGATAGGAATTGCATTGAATCCGTAAATTGCCTTAAGCAGTATGGCCATTTTAACAATATTGATTCTTCCATTCCATGAGCTCGGAATGTTTTTCCATTAATTTGTGTTATCTTTGATTTATTTCAGTAGAATTCTGTAGTTCTCCTTGTAGAGATCTTTTATGTCCTTGATCAGCTGTATTCCTATTATTTCATTTCTTTATGGCTATCATAAATGTGATTGTGTTTTGTATTTTACTCTCAGCCTGGACATTATTAGTGTATAGGAATGCTACTGCTTTTGATACACTGATTTTATAATCTGAGACCTTACTAAGATCATTTATCAGTTCTAGTAGCCTTTTGGCAGTCTTTTAAAAAAATCTTTTAATTTTAGGTTTACATGTGAGGGTTTGTTACATAGGTAAACTCATGTCATGGGGGTTTATTTACAAATTATTTTATCACTCAAGTATTAAACCCAGTACCCAACAGTGATCTTTTCTACTCCTCTCCTTCCTCCTACACTCCACTCTCAAGTAGTCATAAAATTGGCCTCTTTATGGAACCTCATACTCCTCAGAAGTTTTGTTCATTTGTTTTTATTCTTTTTTCTTCATTTTTGTCTGACTGTCTTATTTCAGAGAACCAGTCTTCAACTTCTGAGATTCTTTACTCAGCTTGGTTACTCTGCTGTTAATTCTTGTGATTGCATTGTAAAATTTTTGTGTTGCATTATTCAGCTCTGTCAGACCTGTTAGATTCTTTTTGACACCAGCTATTTCATCCTTCAGCTCCTGTATCACTTTACTGTGATTCTTAGTTTCCTTGAATTGGGTTTTATTATCCTCTTGAATCTCAGTGATCTTCATCTGTATCCATATTCTGAATTCTGTCATTTCAGCCAGCTCAGCCTGGTTAAGAACTCTTGTTGGAAAACTGGGGTGGTTGTCTGCAGACATTCTGGCCTTAAGAGTTACTGAAGTTCTTGTTTGGATTATTCCTCATATCCGAGTGTGTGTGTTCCCACAATGAGATACCATCTCATTGCATTTTGATTTGCATTCTCTAATAACCAGTGATGATGAGCTTTTTTTCATGTTTGTTGGCCACATAACTGTCATCTTTTGAGAAGTGTCTGTTCATATCCTTCACTCACTTTTTGATGACGTTGTTTGTTTTTTTTCTTAAGTTCCTTATAGATTCTGGATATTAGACCTTTGTCATACGGATGGATTGCAAAAATTTTCTCCCATTCTGTAGGTTTCCTATTCACTCTGATGATAGTTTTTTGTTGGTTTTTCTTTCTGCGCAGAAGCTCTTTAGTTTAATTAGACCCTATTTGTCAATTCTGGCTTTTGTTGCCATTGCTTTTGGTGTTTTAGTTATGAAATCTTTGCCTATGCCGATGTCCTGAATGGTATTGCCTAGGTTTTCTTCTAGGGGCTTTATAGTTTTAGGTCTTACATTTAAGTATTTAATACATCTTGAGTTAATTTTTGTATAAGGTGTAAGGAAGGGGTCCAGATTCTGTTTTCTGCATATGGCTAGCCAGTTTTCCCAACATCATTTATTAAATAGGAAATCCTTTCCCCATTGCTTGTTTTTGTCAGATTTGTCAAAGATCAGATGGTTGTAGATATATTGCATTACTTCTGAGGCCTCTGTTCTGTTCCATTGGTCTATATAGCTGTTTAGGTACCAATACCATACTGTTTTGGTTACTGTAGCTTTGTAGTGTAGTTTGAAATCAGGTAGCATGATGCCTCCAGCTTCGTTGTTTTTGCTTAGGATTGTCTTGGCTATACAGGCTCTTTTTTTGTTCCATATAAAGTTTAAAGTATTTTTTTCTAATTCTGTGAAGAAAGTCAATGGTAGCTTGATGGTAATAGCATTAAATCTATAAATTACTTTGGGCAGTGTGTCCATCTTCACAATATTGATTCTTCTTGTCTGTGAGTATGGAATGTTTTTTATTTTTTTGTGTGTGTGCCCTCTCAGTTCCTTGAGCAGTGGTTTGTAGTTCTTGAAGAGATCCTCCATGTTCCTTGAAAGTTGCATTCCCGGGTATTTTATTCTCTTTGTAGCTATTATGAATGGGAGTTCACTTACGATTTGGCTGTTTGTCTATTATTGGAATATAGGAATGCTTGTAATTTTTGCATATTGATTTTGTATCGTGAGATTTTGCTGAAGTTGCTTTTCAGCTTAGGAAGTTTTTGGGCTGAGAGGATGGGGTTTTCTAAATATACAATCCTATCATCTGTAAACAGACAATTTGACTTCCTCTCTTCCTATTTAAATACCTTTATTACTTTCTGTTGCCTGAAAGAAATAAATACGCTTTATTTCTTTCAGGCAACAGAAAGAGTTGCAATTTCTGGACAGGGTATTTCAGAACCCTGTCCAGAACTTGCAATACTGTGTTAAATAGGAGTGGTAAGAGAGGGCATCCTTGTCTTGTGCCGGTTTTCAAAGGAAATACTTCCCATTTTTGCCCATTCAGTATGATATCGGCTGTGGGTTTGTCATAAGTAGCTTTTATTATTTTGAGATATGTTGCATCAATACCTAGTTTATTGAGAGTTTTTAGCATAAAGGGATGATGAATTTTATAGAAGGCCTTTTCTGCATCGACTGCAATAATTATGTGGTTTTTGTCACTGGTTCTGCTTATGTGATGGATTACATTTACTGATTTGCCGACTTCTGTCAATTTGTTTATCTCATTCTCTGTACAGTTTGTTCCCTTGTTGGAGAGGAATTTTGATCATTTGAAGGCATTCCAGTTTTTGGAGTTTTCAGTGTTTTTGTGCTGGTTTTTCCTCATCTTCATGGATTTACCTACCTTCAATCTTTGAGGCTGATGACCTTTGGATGGGGTTTTTGTGGGGAGGGTCCTTTTTGCTGATGTTGATGTTATTGGTTTTTTCCGTTGCTGCTAGTTTTACTTCTAACAGTCAGGCCCCTCTTCTGTAGATCTGCTGCAGTTTGCTGGAGGTCCACTCCAGACCCTCTTTGCCTGAGTATTACCAGTGGAGGCTGCAGGAGAGCAAAGATAGCAGCCTGCTCCTTCCTCTGGAAGCTTCGTCCCAGAGGGGTGAAGCTGCTTGTCTATTATTGGTGTATAAGAATGCTTGTGATTTTTTCCTGATGCCACCTGGAGTTGTCTTGTATGCAGGGTCTGTCAATCCCTGTTGGGAGGTCTCTTCCAGTCAATACTCATGGGGCCCAGGGACCCACTTGAGGAGGCAGTCTGTCTCTTAGCAGAGTTGGTGTGCTGTTCTGGGAGAATCCCTCTTATCAGGAATAGCTGCTCTCTTCAGAACCACATGCAGGAGATTAAATCTGCTAAAGCTGAGTCCACAACTGCCCCTTCCACCAGGTGCTCTGTCCCAGGGACACGGGAGTTTATCTGTAAGCCCCTAACTGGGGATGTTGCCTTTCCTTCAGAGATGCTCTGCCCAGTGAGGAGGAATCTAGAGAAGCAGTCTGGCCACAGCTACTTTGCCATGCTGTGGTGAATGCTGCCAATTTAGACCTCTTGGCCTCCTTAGCGCTGTCAGGGGAAAACCACCTGCTAAATCCTCAGTAATGGTGGACACCCCTACCCCACCAAGCAGGACCATCCAAGGTTGAGTTCAGACTGCTGTGCTAGCAGTGAGAATTTCAAGCCAGTGGTTCTTAGCTTGCTGGGCTCCATGGGAGTGGGACCCGCTGAGTGAGACCACTGGGCTCCCTGGCTTCAGCCCCCTTTCCAGAGAAGTGAGCAGGTCTGTCTTGCTGGGATTCTAGGTTCCACTGGGGTATCAAAAAAACTCCTGCAGCTAGCTCGAAGTCTGGCCAAATAGCCACCCAGTTTTGTGCTTAAAACTCAGGGTCCAGGTGGTGTGGGCACACGAGGGAATCTCCTGCTATGAAGATTGCAAAAACCATGGGAAAAGCATAGGAAAAGTGTAGTATCTACACTGGGTAGCACAGTCCCTCACAGCTTCTGTTATCTGGGGGAAGGAGGTCCCCTGGCTCCTTGTACTTCCCAGGTAAAGCAATACCCCATCCTGCTTTTGCTTACCCTCCATGGGTTGCACCCACTGCTTAACTCGTCCCAATTAGATGAACTGGGTACCTCATTTGGAAGTGTGGAAATCACCTGCCTTCTGCATTGGTCTCACTGGAAACTGCAGACTGGAGCTGTTCCTATTCAACCGTCTTGGCTTGCAATGTTATTCTTTGTTCTTCTTTTTTATTGGTTTAAATATTTTTTTTCTGATATACTATGACTCCTGTTTTTTTTTTTTTTTCTTTCTTTCCCTGGTTTCATGGCAGTCCCTACTCTATCCCTTTATTTTAAGCCTGTTGATGCTGTTACATGTAAGATGAGTCTCTTGGAGGTAGCAAATGGTTGGTTTTTTTCTTTTTATCCAGCTTGCCACTCCATGTCTTTTAAGTGGGGTGTTTGGCCTATTTACATTCATGGTCAGCATTGATATGTGATTTTGAGCCTATCACCATGTGGTCAGCTTGTTGTTATGTACACTTGATTGTTAATTTGCTTCATAGTGCCTGTGGGCCACATGTTCATGTGTGTTTTTGTGGTAGCAGGTGTCAATCTTTGGGTTCCATGTTTACCTCTCCCTTAAAAACTCCTTGTAAGGCTGATTTATTGAAACAAATTCCCTCAACATTTGCTTGTTTGAGATTTTTTTCCACTTATGAAGCTTAGTTTAGTGGATTATGAAATTCTTGGTAGGCACTTCTTTTCCTTGTGGATGCTAAACTTAGGTCCCCAATATCTTCTGACTTCTTAAGATTTTTCTGCTGAGATGTCTGCTGGTAACCTAATGGTATCTCCTCTGTCTGTGACTTCACCCTTCTATTTAGCTGTGTTTAAGATATTTTTCTTTTGTATTGACCTTGTAAATTTGATGACTCTGTGCCCTCATCATGGTCATCTTGTATAGTATCTCACTGGGGTTCTCTATATTTATTAGATTTGTGTGTCAAACTCTAGTGAAATTAGAGAAATTTTCTTGGACTATGTCCTCAAATATATTTTCTAAGTTGTTTATTCTCTTTCCTTTCAAGCATGCCAAGGAGTTGCAGATTTTGTCTCTTTATATAATCCCACATTTCTTGAAGGTTTTATTTATTTCCTTAAATTCTTTTTTTGTATTTTTGTCTGACTGAGTTGATTTGATGAGCTGGTCTTTGAGCTCATAGATTCTTTCCTCAGTTTGGTTCATTCTGCTATTAGTACTTCTGATTGTATTATAAAATATTGTAGTGAATTTCCTTTTTTTTTTTTTTCTTTTTAGACAGAGTCTTGCTCTATTGCCAGGCTGGAGTGCAGTGGCATGATCACAGCTCATTGCAACTTCCGTTTTCTGGTTTTAAGCAATTCTCCTGCCTCAGCCTCCTGAGTAGCTGGGATTCTAGGCACACACTGCCATGCCTGACTAATTTTTTGTATTTTTAGTAGAGACAGCGTTTCACCGTGTTGGCCAGGATGGACTTGATCTCCTGACCTCATGATCTGCCTGCCTTGGCCTCCCAAAGTGCTGGGATTACAGGTGTGAGCCACCACGCTGGGCTAAAATATTGTAGTGAATTTCTTAGCTCCAGAAATGTGGTTCAGTTATTTCTTAAAATGACTATTTCATCTTTCAGTGCTTTTATTGTCTTACTTTATTTACTGGATTCCTTGGTTTAGGTTTCAACTTTCTTGTGAGTCTTGATGGGTTTTCTTGCCATCCACATAGCTGACCACACATTTATGGTCAACTAATTTTCAACAAGCACCAAGAAAACACAGTTCACAAAAGACAATTCTTTCTATAAACAGTGTCATGGCAACTGGATATTCACAAGCATAAAAAAGAAATGGGACCCTTTTCTTACTCTATATAAAAATAATTAGCACAAAATAAATTAAAGAATGAAATGTAAGACACAAAGCTGTAAAACTACTAATGGAAAACAAAAGGGAAAATCTTCTTGACATTGATCTGGGCAAAGATATTTTGACGTTACCTCAAAACAAAAGAAAGAGGGTGGCTAGCAAGATGGCCAAATAGGAACAGCTCTGGTCTGTAACTAACTCCCAGCAAGGTCAATGCAGAGGCAGGTAATTTCCGCATTTCCAACTGAGGTACCTGGCTCATCTCTTTGGGACTGGTCAGATAGTGGGTGCATCCCATGGAGGGCAGGCCTAAGCAGGGTGGGGCGTCGCCTCACCAGGGAAGCGCAAGGGGTCAGGGAACTCCCTCCCCTAGCCAAGGGAAGCCTTGAGGGACTGTTCTGTGAGGAACAATGCATTCCAGTCCAGATACTATGCTTTTCCCAGAGTCTCACAAACGGCAGACCAGGAGATTCCTTTGGGTGCCTACACCACCAGGGCCCTAGGTTTCAAGAACAAAACTTGTCAGCAATTTAGGAAGACACCAAGCTAGCTGCAGCAGATTTTGTTCACACCCCGGTGGCACCTAGAATGCCAGTGAGACAGAACTATTCACTCCCCTAGAAAGGGGACTGAAGCTAGAGACCCAAGTGGTCTAGCTCAGGGGGTTCAACCCGCAAGGAGCCCCACAAGCTAAGATCCACTGGCTTGAAATTCTTGCTGCCAGCACAGCAGTCTGACATTGACCTGGGATGCCTGAGCTTGGTGAGCGGGAGGGGTGCCCACCATTACTGAGGCTTAAGTAGGCCATTTTCCCCTCACAGTGTAAACAAAGCCTCCAGGAAGTTCAAACAGAGCAGAGCCCACTACAGCTTAGCAAACCCGCTGTAGCCAGACTGCCTCTCTAGATTCATCCTCTCTGGGCAGGGCATCTCTGAAAGAAAGGAAGCAGCCCCAGTCAGGGGCTTATAGATAAAACCCATCTCCCTGGGACAGAGAACCTGGGGGAAGGCACAGTTGTGGGCACAGTTTCAGCAGAGTTAAATGTTCCTGCCTGTCAGCTCTGAAGAGAGCATTGGATCTCCCAGGACAGCACTTGAGCTCTGCTAAGAGACAGACTGCCTCCTCAAGTAGGTCCCTGAACCCTGTGCCTCCTGGCTGGGAGATACCTCCCAGCAGGTATTGACAGACACTTCAAACAGGAGAGCTCCAGCTGGCACCAGGCCAGTGCCCTTCTAGGCACCAACATCAAAGAGCAAAGGTAGATAAATCCATGAAGATGAGAAAAAAACAGTGCAAAAAGACTGAAAATTTCAAAAACCAGAATGCCTCTTCTCCTCCAAAGGATCACAACTCCTTGCCAGCAAGGGAACAAAACTGGATGGAGAATGAGTTTGACAAATTGACAGACGTAGGCTTCAGAAGGTGGGTAATAAGACATTCCTCTGAGCTAAAGGATCATGTTCTAACCCAATGCAAAGAAGCTAAGAACCTTTAAAAAAGGTTAGAGAAATTGCTAAATAGAATAACCAGTTTAGAGAAGAACATAAATAACCAGATGGAGCTGAAAACCACAGCACAAGAACTTTGTGAAGCATATACAAGTATCAATAGCCTAATCAATCAAATGGAAGAAAATATATCAGAGATTAAAGATTAACTTAACGAAATAAAGCATGAAGACAAGATTAGAGAAAAAGAATGAAAAGGAATGAAGAAAGACTCCAAGAAATATGGGACTGTGTGAAAAGATCAAACCTACATTTGATAGGTATACCTGAAAGTGACAGGAGAATGGAACCAGGAAAACACTCATCAGGATATTATCTAGGAGAACTTCCCAACCTAGCAAGACAGGGCAACATTCAAATTCAGGAAATACAGAGAACACCATAAAGA
This sequence comes from Cacajao melanocephalus, assembly GCA_963573385.1. Taxonomy (NCBI): domain Eukaryota; kingdom Metazoa; phylum Chordata; class Mammalia; order Primates; family Pitheciidae; genus Cacajao; species Cacajao melanocephalus. The sequence goes on along the minus strand of CAUYLG010004127.1, from coordinate 15,645 downwards.
TACTCCTTGAGAAGAGCAATGCCAAGACACATAATCATCAGATTCACCAAGGTTGAAATGAAGGAAAAAATGTTAAGTGTAGCCAGAGAGAAAGGTCAGGTTACCCACAAAGGGAAGCCCATCAGACTAACAACAGATTTCTGCAAAAACCCTACAAGTCAGAAGAGAGTGGAAGCCAATATTCAACACCCTTAAAGATAAGAATTTTCAACCCAGAATCCATATCCAGCCAAAATAAGCTTCATAAGCAAAGGAGAAATAGAAACCTTTACAGACAAACAAATGCTGAAAGATTTTATCACCACCAGGCCTGCCTTCCAAATGCTCCTGAAGGAAATGCTAAATATGAAAAGAAAAAACAGGTACCAGCCACTGAAAAACATACCAAATTGTAAAGACCTTCAACACTATGAAGAAACTGCATCAACTAATGGGCAAAATAACCACATAGCATCATAATGTCAGGATCAAATTCACACATAACAATATTAACCTTAAATGTAAATGAGCTAAATACCCCAATTAAAAGACAAAGGCTGTCAAATTGGATAGAGAGTCAAGACTCATCAGTGTGCTGTATTCAGGAGACCCATCTCTTTTGCAAAGACACAATTAGCCTCAAATTAAAGGGATGGTGGAATTTTTACCAAGAAAATGGAAATAAAAAAAAAAAAGCCAGGGTTGCAATCCTAGTCTCTGATAAAACAAATTTTAAACCAACAAAGATCAAAAAAGACAAAAAAGGGCATTACATAATAGTAAAGGAATCAATGCAACAAGGAGAGCTAACTATCCTAAATATATATGCACCCAATACAAGAGCATCCAGATTTATAAAGCAAGTTCGTAGAGACCTACGAAGAGACTTTGACTCCCACACAATAATAGTGGGAGACTTTAACACCCCACTGTCAATATTAGACAGATCAACGAGACAGAAAATTAACAAGGATATTCAGGACTTGAACTCAGATCTGGACGATGTGGACCTAATAGCTATCTACAGAACTCTTCACCCCAAATCAACAGAATATACATTCTTCTCAGCACCACATTGCATTTATTCTAAATTGACCACAAAATTGGAAGTAAAACACTCCTGAGCATATCCAAAAGAACAGAAATCATAATAAACAGTCTCTCAGACCATAGTGCAATCAAATTAGAACTCAGGATTAAGAAACTCACTAAAAACCACACAATTACATGGAAACTGAACAACCTGCTCCTAAATGATTACTGGGTAAATAACGAAATTAAGGTAGAAATAAAAGTTCTTTGAAACCAATGAGAACAAAGACACAACATACCAGAACCTCTGGGACACAGCTAATGCAGTGTTTAGAGAGAATTTATAGCAGTAAATGCTCACAGGACAAAGCGGAAAAGATCTAAAATTGACCCTAACATCACAGTTAAAATAACTAGAGAAACAAGGGCTAACAAATTCAAAAGCTAGCATAAGACAAGAAATAACTAAGATTAGAGCAGAACTGAAGGAGATAGAAACACAAAGAACCCTTCAAAAAAAAATCAATGAATCCAGGAGCTGTTTTGTTGAAAAGATTCTTAAAATAGATAGACTGCTAGCCAGAATAATAAAGAAGAAAAGAGAAAAGAATCAAATAGACACAATAAAAAAGTGATAAAGGGGATATTATCACTGGTCCCACAGAAATACAAACTACCATCAGAGAATACTATAAACACCTCTATGCAAATAAACTAGAAAATCTAGAAGAAATGGATAAATTACTGGACACATACACCCTACCAAGACTAAACCAGAAAGAAGTCAAATCCCTGAATAGACCAATAATAAGTTCTGAAATTGAGGCAGTAATTAATAGCCTACCAACCAAAAAGAAGCCTAGGACCAGATAGATTCACAGTTGAATTCTACCAGAGGTACAAAGAGGAGTTGGTACCATTCCTTCTGAAACTATTTCAAATCAATACAAAAAGAGAGACTCCTCCCTAACTCATTTTATGAAGACAGCATCATCCTGATACCAAAACCCAGCAAAGACACAACAACAACAAAAGAAAATTTCAGGCCAATATCCCTGATGAACATTGATACAAAAATCCTCAACAAAATACTGGCAAACTGAATCCAGCAGCACATCAAAAAGCATATCCACCACAATCAAGTCAGCTTCATCCCTGGGATGCAACTGGCTCAACAAACTCAAATCTATAAATGTAATCCATCACATAAACAGAACCAATGACAAAAACCACATGATTACCTCAATAGATGCAGAAAAGGCCTTTGATAAAATTCAACAGCGCTTCATGCTAAAAACTCTCACTAAACTAGGTGTTAATAGAACATTATCTCAAAATAATAAGAGCTATTTATGACAAACCCACAGCCAATGTCATACTGAATGGGCAAAAACTGGAAGTATTTCCTTTGAAAACCAGCAAAAGATAAGGATGCCCTCTCTCACCACTCCTATTCATCATAGTATTGCAAGTTCTGGACAGGGTAATCAGGCAACAGAAAGAAATAAAGGATATTTAAAATAGGAAGAAAGGAAGTCAAACTGACTCTGTTTGCAGATGACATGATTGTATATTTAGAAAACCCCATCATCTCAGCCCAAAATCTCCTTAAGCTGATAAACAACTTCAGCAACCTCTCAGGATACAAAATCAATGTGCGAAAATCACAAGCATTCCTATACACCAATAACAGACAGAGAGCCAAATTATGAATGAACTCCTATTCACAATTGCTACAAAGAGAATAAAATACCTAGGAATACAACTTACAAGGAACATGAAGGATCTCTTCAAGAACTACAAACCACTGCTCAAGATAATGAGAGGACATGAACAAATAGAAAAATATTCTATCCTCATGGATAGGAAGAATAAATATTATGAAGATGGACATACTGCCCAAAGTAGTTTGTAGTTTCAATGCTAGTCCCAAAAGCTACCATTGACTTTCTTCACAGAATTAGAAAAAGCTATTTTAAATTTCACATGAAACCAAAAGAGAGCTTGTATAGCCAAGATAATCCTAAGCAAAAACAACAAAGCTGGAGACATCACACTTCCTGACTTCAAACTATACTATAAGGTGACAGTAACCAAAACAGGATGATATTGGTACCAAAACTGTTATGTAGACCAGTGGAACAGAATAGAAGCCTCAGAAATAATGCCACACCTCTACAACCATCTGATCTTTGACAAACCTGACCAAAACAAGCAATGGCGAAAGGATTCCCTATTTAATAAATGGTGCTGGAAAAACTGGCTAGCCTTATGCAGAAAACTGAAACTGGATCCCTTCCTTACACCTTGTATATAAATTAACTCAAGATGGATTAAAGACTTAAATGTAAGACCTAAAACCATAAAACCCCTAGAAGCAAACCTAGGCAATACCATTCAGGACAAAGGCATGAGCAAAGACTTCATGACTAAAACACCAAAAGCAATGGCAACAAAAGCCAAAATTCACAAATGGAATCTAATCATACTAAAGAGCTTCTGCACAGGCGAAGAAACTCTCATCAGAGTGAACAGGCAACCTGCAGAATGGGAAAAACTTTTTGCAATCTACCCGTCCGACAAAGGACTAATATCCAGAATCTACAAAGAATTTAAACAAATTTACAAAAAATAAAGCAAACAGCCTCATCAAAAAGTGGGTAAAGGATATGAACAGATGCTTCTCAAAAGAAGACATTTATGTGGCCAACAAATATGAAAAAAAGCTCATTATCACTGGTCATTTGAGAAATACTAATCAAAACCACAATGAGATACCGTCTCATGCCAGTTAGAATGGCGATCATTAAAATGTCAGGAGACAACAGATACTGGAGAGGATGTGGAGAAATAGGAATGTTTTTATACTGTTCATTGTTCACATTATTTTCACATATGTAGCAATTTGTACCTGGCTAAGATTCCTGAAATATTTCCTGAAGGAAAATAGCAAACATAAAATTCCCTGAAAGCTCTTTGGAATGTCAGCATGCAGATTAATACAATATGTTATTATGTCTATACATTCTAAGTTCTATAATAAAATGTATTTCCATAAATAAAATTTTCCCTATTCAAGTAAGTATCATCAAGTAAGTAAATATCCCAATAATGAGACTAAATCTAATTGAAATATTAATAGAGCCCAAATTGAATGGTGTTTCCTAAACTAAATTTTTCACTTTACTAGGTTCTGACAATATAATTCAATGCTAAGCAAAAATTTACCCTTTATCTAGGAAAGAATAGGATGCTTTGCAATTTTATTCTGAATTTATAAAGACATACCCATTGTTTTATGATGTTTTTGCATGTTTGCAAAATTGTCTGTATCACTGACTCACAATTATTGTTATTATTCATTAAAAATTCCAAAGGTTTTCTTCAAACTTCTCAAGTTTGTGCACACCTCAGAATTGAAATGCCAGTTTCTGCAATCCTGACTCAGGATTTTTCTAGAATTTAAGCCACATATTTAACAATACCTTACCAGCCACGGCTTTTCAAAATTTAACCTGGTGTTTCTCCCTTTCTTTCTCAATGGGTGTATACTTGATTTTGTGGCTGATAAACCAAAGACACTCACTTCTGTCAGGCTAGAGGAATTTTGACAAATCTACTTACCAAATATGGAAAGCAAAGACATACAACTAAACATTAAAAATGATATTTCATACAATGTATAGTAAATAGTACAATCCCCCATACATCTTACCACTGTGTACAGGAAATTTCAAGTTTGTAAAGCATAATTCTTTGGTTCTATAACTGAAATATTGTGATAAATTACTTTTAAAACAAATCACTTTCAAGGAGAAAAAAGAGGTAAAACAAATTATTCTTTCAATTAAAAAAATTAATATTATTTTCTAAACCAGTGTGGAAACATATACAATTTTGTACACATGAAACTCCACAATGTGTGTACAATCAGACCTCATCTATTCAATGAAATGATTGTTTCATATGTTCAATGAAACGATTTCTTCAGTGGAATAAAATACTTAATATTTGCAATAGATTTTTAAAGTCATTTTCAGTCATTGATTCACAATCATAGATTTAAATTTTTTGCTAGCAAATTCATTTTCCAACAAATTCTATGTTTTGTATTATTGTTCTTGTAATCAATAGTAAGCTATGAACTTATGTAAATATCATTTCTAATAAAAAGCTGTTTGAATTTTATTGCAAGCTCTATCAACACAATTCCTAAACTTTCAGATCTCCCTTCACATAATATATGAATGATCAAATTTTGTATGCTGACAAATATGAGAGCTTAATCTTCTCTCTTGCTCTTTTCTAATATACTTGTCAGCATCTTTAGGTCAGTCTCATTTTCTCTACTAGTGTTGTATTGACCTCACTGCCCAGAAAAGTTTCTCACTTGATCCTTTTTGTACCGTTTCTCTCATCAAGAAATATATTTACAGGTATTGCTTGATTTTAAAACTTTCCACTAAGCAGTTCACATAAAATTCAGGGGATTGTTCCAGCCAAATAGTCAGTAAATAGCATTGTGAACTATATTGACGTCATGGGCTGAACTACACACCTCCCCTAGAAGCCACAGAGGTTCCACACAGCCTTGGCAGCTCTGGGGCTTGCTGTATTTCTACAAGGGTGGGCAGAAACATCCCATTGCACGCACTCAACTACTCATATACAGTCATTTTTCTACTTACTATTGTTATACTAAGTTTTTATATACCTTCAACTTTATTGCTCATATTTAACTTTTAAGTGCTTTCTGAGCGTAGAAGATATACCACCTCCTTTTGAAATTCTTATAGTTCCCAGGAACCAAGAAATATTTTTTGTTGTAGCTTGCTAGAGCATAAGAAAAATATTGACCAGAAAATAGTACATCTTTGAATGTGCCATGTGTTGTAAAAAATATTCTTTTCATTTTTTAAATTTGACTCGATATTAAATATCCCAGAAAACTATTTTCAAATGTGCAAATACTGGGCAGCCTAACATTTTGGATAAGGTCCATCTATATACTCCTATCACAGTCCAGACTTACATCTGCCTTGGTGCTGTCACTGACTTCTGTGTCTTGCTCCCCTATGTATTGTAAGTACCTTGATGGACCATGCTTACTCAACCTTTGTAACCCTGGGGCTAACCCAGTAACTGGCCAGGTATGTTAACCCAATAAATGTGAGTTCGGTGAATAAATAAATGATATAGAATTGCTGTCATTTCCCAGAGCATCTATTCATGCTGCATCACAGATAGAAAATCAGTAAATGATATTTAAGATACAATACACGTATTTCTTTTTTTACTTTTCTTACAGCCATAACTTGTAAGCAGCATGAAGAAAATTAGGAGTCTTTGTGAAAGGCACGTAATATATAAAAATTAAAATCTAATATGTTTTATTTTGTTAATTTATTTTTTTCAACTTTTATTTTGGATTCAGAGGGCACACGACAGTGTATGACATGGGTATATGTGTAATACTGAGGTTTGGTATAAAGATGATCCTGTCACCTAGGTAGTAAGCATAGTACCCAATAGGTAGATTTTTGGTACCATGCCAGCCTCCTTCCCATTCCCTAACAGTCCCCAGTGTCTGTTGTTTCCAGGTTTATATCTTTGTGTACCAAATGTTTAACTCCCACTTATAAGTGAGAACATGCAGTATTTGGTTTACTGTTTCTGCATTAATTCACTTAGGACAATGGCCTCCAGCTGCATCCATATTGCTGCAAAAAACATGATTTTATTCATTTTTATGTATGCATAGGATTCCATGGTGTACACATAGCACATTTTCTTTATCCAATCCACCATTAATGGGCACCTACATTGATTCTATGTCTTTGTTGTTATGAAGAGCACCATGAGGGACATACACGTGCATATGTCTTTCTGGTGGAACAATTGATTTTCCTTCTGTTACATACCCTGTAATGGGATTGCTGGGTTGAATGACAGCTCTATTTCAAGTTCTTGGAGAAATCTCTAAACTGCTTCCCACAGCGCCTGAATTAATTTTCACTCCCACCAACAGTGTATAAGTGTTCCCTTTTCTCTGCAACTTCAACGGCATCTTTTCTTTGTTGACATTTTAAAAACTGCCATTCTAACTGATGAGAGATATAGTTATGTACTCAGCAAAGGAGTTGACTGAATTACCTCATGCTTTCCATGACTTCTTTCTTTTCCAAAATCCCTCCCTAAATTTGTGTTTCTTCTTTCAAACCGAAATGAAATCAAACTGACTCCTTAAGCTGATAAACCCACCCCCAAACTCTGCAGGTATTAAGGAGTAAACTCAGACAAAAATCTAAAAATTTGGAAATCTTTCCATTATGATTTGGCTGTTTCCAATATCAGTTTTTCTTTGGCATTTAATTGATTAATCAACTTTTTTCTTTTTTTTTGCAAAAGTGTGCATCAGTTGTAAGCTATTCTATTTATACTTTTAAGAAGTTCTTTCAAACAATTTTAATTGTCACACATTTGGATTACGGTTTTATATCAAAATATTCTTTTAAATAAATACTCCAACAGAATATATGACATTATGTTCTAAAAATAGTATAAACCAGCTAGTCAAAGGTAAGAAAGATGATTTTAGTTAGAGATATTAACACGAATAAGATAAGATAAGGAAATAAGATGAAGTGTCTACAATCCAAATCCCTCCTTTGTCTATTTTAATGAGATGGAAATCTAGATTTCTGTACAAGTTTCTTCTCTTTTGTTATTTCTAAAATTCTGAAGAAAAATAGTAATAGTTATCTCTATGTAGAAGTCAGGGTTTTTTTAGGATATGCACAAAGATACATTTTAAAAAATCAGTCATTTTCTTTATATTACTTTTTCCTATCTTTGTAATCAATATTATAGGTAAATTAAAATCATTTTTTTGCATTTCTAAATTTGGTTATGTATAGACAATTCTAAGAAGTGATTTTCTTGTGACAGAAACCACAGATCTATGTCATCTCTTTTGAATAAGCTGTGATTAAATAGAGAGAATTGATCTTTTTTTTTTTTTTTTTTTGAGACGGAGTTTCACTCTTGTCTCCCAGGCTGGACTGCAATGGGGCAATCTCAGTTCACTGCAACCTCCGCCTCCCAGGTTCAAGCAATTCTCCTGCCTCAGCCTCCAAGTAGCTGGGATTACAGGCACCTGCCACCATGTGCCCAGCTAATTTTTGTATTTTTAGTAGAGACGGGGTTTCGCCATGTTGGCCAGGCTGGTCTCAAACTCCTGACCTCAGGTGATCCACCCACCTTGGCCTTGCAAAGTGGTGGGATTACAGGTGTGAGCCACTGTGCCTGGCCAAGATAATTGATTTTTTTAAAAGCAAAGTCAGAGAATTGCAGTCATCTAAAAAAATGAAAATTCCATGATTAATTATCAAAGCAATAGGAACAGAACACGTATTAGCTAAAACTTTATTCTTTCAAGACTTAAACACTAGGAATTCAGTTCCTCAACTCTCATGGCCACAGTCTTTGTTCCTGCCTTTATTTTGTGAGTCATAGATAATTCTGGCCATCTGATTTAGAACATTTTCTGTTCCATTGTTCCATTTTTTCTGAGTCTTGGCTTATAATTGTCAGACAAATAGTGCTTAAAACATTTTATAAAAGGTTCTTCTAGCATAAATTACATGATAGGTTATCCAGATACCAGGGTTTCTGTGAAAATATATGTAAAAAAAATAAACTAGAAAGGATTTAGTGGTTACAGGACTCCAATATGTCATTTCATATGACAGAAATAATTAAAATCCACGGAGTAAAAATTTATTGAGGCAGGAAGTAATTTATCATTGTATGTTTCCAGAAAAAAATAGCTTGATAATAAGTAAATTTAATAAAGATTTATATAAGGAAAATCCATTCTGAAAGTTGCTAAAATGTAGGATGTTCCTAGGAAGAAGCTTGTAGCTATAAAGTCTGTAATTTAGATTTTAAAAAGTCCCTATAACAATAGGTGAGCGAAAATGGGAAAATCAAAGAACTGTTGCATTTCTTTCTGCTTTGTACAGTTTGGTTTCTAACTTGTGAATTTTTGATATACTTGTTGGATTTTCATTTGTTTTTAGGATATTTAAATCAGTTTGAAGTGTTGCATCATATTTTTCTTGTATTTCATAATTGTTCTTCACGGGGCATTTAAAACAACAGTTTGAATATTCTAATTCTCATTTTCTGTGTTCTTCCCATCATATCTTCGTATATGAATAGGTGAAAAATGCTTTTTGTGGACTGGGATGATAGTTGGAGCACTGTATTGGATTCCTATGTCAAGAGTGTCCTCTTCTGTCAGAATATTGCAATGCATTCTCATAAATGAATGGATTTGGGGGAGAGAAGTTTCTTTTGTTTTGTTTTGTTTTTTGAGTGTCATTTTGTCTGGGATTATCCTAACATTTCTCTTCAACACACACATACATTTGCTTTTTCCCTTATTGACTTAGCAGGTTTTAAATGTGCTTTTTCCTTTCCTATGCTTCACCTTCTCCTCAGAAGTGTTGGTTTTCCAAGACTAACTCTTCGAGTCCAGAACACTGTTTCCTTCTACCCAGCAATCCGATCCTTCTGGAGCGCCTTTTTACATTTTCACAATCATGTGGCCTTGCTCTTTCCGAGGTAGTTGCCAGCTTATCTGAAACGCCTGGGGAACCGTGAAAGGATAGAGATGGGATCTAGGAATAGTTCCATTTTAAGTTGTTTTTTTTTTTTACAAGTAATTTGAAGTTTTGAGATTTTCTGACCCCTAGTCATGCTAAAGGCATAAATTTGTTTTTATTTTTGCATGTAATCTATATATATTTTAAGGCTATTGTAGGAGATTTAGATTTAAGCAACTACCAGTAGCTCTTTTTGTGTCAGTTTTATTTCAATGGGTACCTAGGTTTTAGCAGGATTCTCTGCTGTTTACTTGTTTCTGAAATTATAAAGGGAATAACTATCTCCACCTTGATTTTTCTCATTCTTGGCCTAGTTTTCATGAAGAAATCACAAGAAAAAAGACAAAATATTATCAATATTTTGTATTTCTACAACCTAGTGAACCGATAATTTTTTTTAATTTCTTATATTGGAAGTTATAGCCCCATCAATTTACAATGCAATTCATTAGTAATTATATTGGCAAGAAGCCATGTCATAATAGCAAATATAGAGAATTTCAGATATCCAAGAGAACGTGAGATTTTATTTTATTTTATTTTTATTTTATTTTGAGACAAATTCTCACTTTGTCACCAAGGCTGGAGTGCAGTGACGCGATATAGGCTCATTGCAACCTCTGCCTCTTAGGTTCAAGTGATTCTCCTGCCCCAGCCTCCTGAATAACTGGGATTACAGGTGTGCGCCACCATGCCCAGCTAATTTTTGTATTTTTAGTAGAAACAGGGTTTCACCCTCTGGGGTGGGGCTGCTGTCCTGACCCAAGCCTCTGCCCAGGCTCCTGCCGCCTGACCTCCACCTCCTCTCCGGGGAAGAGGGCTGGCTTCAGCTCTGCCATCTCAGGCTTGGGGCTGTTACTTGTTTCCATCATTCTTTGAACTCAGGAATTGGATAGGCAGAAAGATCTTCTGAATTCAGAGAGGAAGTGTTTTTACAGCTCTGCAGGGAGCAAACACATTTTTGAACCAGAATGACAGGGCATCCCACCTAGGACAACAGCGGGGCTGGGCGCGTGGCCCCTGTGGGTGGGTTGCACCCTGGCTGTAATTTGGGGTCCTCCCCATCCATGTGGTTTCTGGGGGACCACTTTGTACTCGGAATGTGGATGATGGGCGCAAACCCCAGCAGGAGCCACGTACATTTCCTGTGACTGCTATAACAAAAGACCCCACACGTGGCGGCTGGAAGCAACGGGCATGTGCTCACTCACGGTCTCAGAGAGCAGAAGCCTGAGGCCAAGGTGCCAGTGGGGCTGCGCTCTCCCCGAGATTCTCTTGGGGAGGCGGGTATTTCCTTGCCTTTTCCAGCTCTGGCAGCTCCTATGACCCCTGTCCGCTGTTGTCATGGAAATGTGAGATTCTTCGGCCTCAGTCCTCACTGCTGTCCCTCAGGCCCTGTGCTGACATCTGGGCCTCTCAGGTGCAGCTGTGACACGGGCATCCGGAGGGAAGTTCCCACCCTCCGGGAGGCAGGGCGGGGCAGGGCAGGGTAGGGAAGAGCAGGGCGGGGCGGGGCAGGGCAGGGCTGGGCTGGCAACCCCAGAGGCTGGGCACCAACTGTCATGGTGACTCAGGGACCTCTGCAGGGGAAGAAGGGTTCTGAGACTCAATGGGGCTTCAGACCTTGGACCTGCCAGCCCCTGTCGCACACGCACATGCCTGCAGGCTCCAGCCCCGCAGGGTCTGGTGGGTGTTCTTTTGTGTGCAGAGACAATAGATCTCGGGAAAGAAAGACGCAAGATACAGAGATAAGAGAAGAATTCAGTTGGGCCGGGACCACTGTTACCAAGGCACGGAGTCCAGCAGTGGCCCAGGATGCCTGGACGCGCTGATATTTATTGCATACAAGGCAGGGAGGCAGGGCCGGAGAGTGACTCATCTAGCATGATTGGTAGAGGTCAAGCAAATCACATTCTTACAATACGGGGGGCCACATGGGTACAGTTCAGGGGGTCACGTGGGTACAGTACAGCGGGCCCCTCCTTCTCAGGTAGCCGCTGCAAGGAGGGGAGGCATATAAGTCAGTATCTTTCTATGCAATTATCAGAGAGATCAAAGACTTACAGGATTCCTCTATTCGTATATCTAAGAATTTGCAAGGGAGCATCGGGTGGGAAAGTGGAACATGAAGGTGGAGGAGGATGGTGACCATCGGAGCACAGCACCACGGAGAGGTGTTTAAGCCTCTGGATGTCTGCGGGCCGGCCTGCTAGTGTCAGACCTTCCTCAAGCGCCAGACGGAGCAGAGTGTTCCCTGAACTCCCCAGTAAACGGGAAAGTCCGCCTCACGGCCCACTAAGCAATGGGCGCCTCCCCAGGAGCTAGCGCTACCACAAGGCATTTACTCTCGCCTCCTGATCACTTTTCATAATGTCTCTTCAGTTCCGAATTATATTTCACCCAATTATGTCTATACCATAAGGCTAAAAATGTTTCTACACTGTAATACTAACGCAAAGGTTAATCATAGAGAGTAATAATGTAATAAGATCTAGTATATAATTGATTATGTGATTGTATGTAAGTCTAATTGGTGTCATTGCTATAACTAATCAGTAAATACATTCGGTATCATTGTTATGTCTAATCATTTATCATGCTGGGACAGATCGTGCCTTCAGTCTCTTGCCATGGCACCTGGGCAACTTTCTTCCCACACATGCATGCCACTGGATGCCCACGTGCATGTGCCCACACGTGTGTGCCCATCCAGCATGTGCACCCAGAACTACCCACAGTAGGGGCACAGCCTTCCCGGTTACAAAAGGTCCACATGGGTGCAGGTGCCTACACAGGCCCGTGGCACGAAGGCTCTTCTGGGAAACCAGGCTGATGAATGGCCCTCCAAGCAGGACCTGCACGCTCTGAGCTGACTGGGGAGGGGCTGAGGGAAGCTGGGAGGTGCCGGCACCTGACTCCAGGGTGGAGGGAAACGTGCAGCGCCAGCTTCCTTGGGTGTCCAGAAGTGCGCTCCGGCGCCCAGCAGGGATGGGTTTGCTGGAGGGAGCTGGCACCTGCACACATGTGCACGTGTGAGTGTGTGTAAGCCCACAGGCCAGCCGCCTGCATCATGGGTGTAGGAACTGCCCCAGTGTGTGGCCAGGCATGCCCCGAGTGGCTCTGCATCTTCTCATCTGCAGGGTGCTGCTGCCTCCTCTGTGGCACACATGCATCTCCGCTGGCATGTTGTCCCTTAAGACGCTCATGGCGCGCAGCCTCCCAATGGTTCACCTTAGCTCTTGTCTGGTGAGGGAGCAGGTCCTGAGGGTGGTGGAAGAAAGGAAGTCCCTTGGGAGGATGGTGGCAGGGTGGAGAGAGACTCCCAGTGCCCAGAGACCCACGGTGCGTGATAGTTACCTGTTACCGCCCTAACAAACACTACACATTTAGTCGCTTAAAATAACAAACATTTATTACCTTTATTTAAAAAAAAAAAAACATATAGACAGGTTCTCACTTCACTGCCCAGGCTGGTCTTGAACTCCTGGGCTCAAGTGATCATCCTGCCTCAGTCTCCCAAAGTGCTGAGATTACAGGCATGAGCCACTGTGCCCAGCCACGGATTTGTTATCTTACAGTCTGGAGGTTAGACTGGGCTGAAATGAAGGTGTCGGCAGGGCTGTGTTCCCCTGTGGAGGCTCGAAGGGTGGGAACTCTGCTTCCTTGTCTTTCCAGCTTCTCGAGGTGTGACACTCCCTGGCTTGGGCCCTCCTCCAGCTCCATCCATCATGTCACCCTGACCTTCCTGCCTCCGCCTCCCACTTCTAGAGACCCTGGGATCGCACCCGCCCACCCGGATTGTCTCCCATCTCCAGATCCTTAACTGATTCCCATGTGCAGAGTTCCTTCTTCCATGCAAGAAAATGAGTTCACAGAAAGTAGGTTCACAGAAGCAGGGGATGGGTTCTGGAGATGAGGATGTAGCCGTCTGTGGGGCCATTATTACACCCCCCTTATAGTCCTTAAGAAACTTGAGAACTCTGAGAGGTCATCTCATGAAGCCCCGACCTTCCTACCAAAATAATGTATAGCTTGACATACAATGATGCGAATATTCTATCCTAGTGAACATTTTCATCAGGGTATAACATGTGTACAGTCAAGTGCGTACACCTTGGGCACACATAGGCAGTGACTGCAATTCTCATAACTTTCTAGAATTCTTCTCCCGAGGTTATAATGAAGAGAATGAATCCCTGATTTGGGCTTACTGAGATCTGTTGCTCTAGGTCGTGGGTCCCCCTTCCCTCTTTACGGCTGGCCTGCAGGATCTGCCCTCCTTGGTCTTGGGGACATGTCCCTACATATGCACACACACGTATGTGCACTCAGACACATGCACACACAGGCACACATGTACATGCAGACACATGTGCACACATGCTCAGGTAGCTGTGCAGTAGAGGTCCAGCTGGGTGCATTTTCCACATGTGCACCCCTCACTCTGCCCAGGCTCCCCCATGCCCTCCCGGACAGCATCTGCTGGGCAGAGGTGGCCATGCCCTGATTCTACCCGGTGCAGTCCTGTCCTTGGAACTCACAGCTCACAGGGTCCTGTGCCTGGACAGACTTCCTCTCAGCTTCCCATGTCCCCCTCCAGTGTCTAGGGCTGGCTGGGGCCCTCAGTGCCATCCCCAGAGGGTGCCTTCCTTCATGCACTGCCTACTGTCTCTCCTGTGCAAGGGACAGGCTCTCTGGGACTCAGCCGATGGGCGGTTCTCTCTGGTCTTCTCTATCATCATTCAAAGTCTCCATCAGGTCCTCATACCTTGCACAGGCCCAGCCACTTCTGTGACACATTTGAAAAGCAAATCGTCTACATACATAGGGTCCTGAAACAGTGCCCGCCTCCTCTCCTGGGCCCTACCAATCTGCATTGCCTCCACCTGGACCAGGTGCCTGGAACACAGGCTCTGTTGTCATCTGGCGTCCTAGTGTGTCTGGGAGGATGGGAGCTGCTCCCATGCTGGCCCCACCCTTTCTGCCTGCCCAGTTCCTTTGGGGTTGGCTCATGTCCACTTTTGTCCCTAGCTACAGTCCCAACTGCCAGGTCTGCCCTGACATCTCCCACTTTGGGTCCACCTCCACCTCCACATCTGCCTCATCTCTCCACGCTGGTGAGGGCCACTTCTTGTTCCTGCAGCCCCTAGATAGCACCAGCCTCACACCTGAGGCCACAGAATGGAACCTGGATGGAACGTTTCTGCCCACTCCTGACTCTTCCTTCTGTGTGATTCGGTAGCAAGCGGTTTCCAGGAGAGAACGCATTTCATCTAGCATGTATTATTTGGCCCCGGCTGTTCTCTTACCAATGTACCAAACCGCTATTAACTCAATCCGTGTAGCACTCCCCGGGAGGCAGGTGCTGTCGTCACCCCGATTTGCAGATGGGGACACTGAGACGCAGGGACATTTTATGAGCTAGGAGGGGTATGGTGAGATTTGAACCCAGTTGGTGTGTGTGGGTGTTTCTCCCTAGCCATGGGGCGCATGCAGCTCCCATGCCTGGAGCACGTTCATGAGCAAAAGTGGAAGAACGTCTTATTTATTTTCTTGGCAGGGTGTCTTTTCATTGCTGTTGCTTTTAATTTCCTACTTTCCCTAAGAAAGCCTCTGTGCCCATCTCAGAATGTCCCCCGGCCCAGGGACAGCGGCCTTGACGGTCAGGGGCCACCACCCCCACACATGTGAGCTCTCCTGGGTTTGCAGCCAAAACGGGGAAGCCGTGTGCCAGGAGGAGCGGGGCTGAGCCAAGGGTGCCGGTTCCTTCTCCACAATGGAATGCACATTTCCCATTAAAAGGCAAATCTTTATTTCAAAAGGATGAATAGGATGCAGCTTAAAAAAAGATTTCCAGCTGGTTAAATTTAGGGCAAGGGAAGAGGTCCAATCCAAGAATACTCCCTGGCCGTGGGCCCACAGCACAACCTTTTGATGGGGAGTTGGATACATTTTCACTGGAAGC
>CAUYLG010004126.1:0-36372 GCA_963573385.1 Cacajao melanocephalus | reverse complement strand
CATACACACCTCAGATGGTGAGTGAGATAGAAGTTTACAAAATGGGCCACATGCTAAAACTGGTTAAATTACTGATGTGGTAGACGTGTCTTTTAGGCCAGGCACAGTTGGTCAAGCCTGTAATCCCATCACTTTGGGAGGCCGAGGTGGGTGGATCACCTGAGGTCAGGAGTTCTGGACGAGCCTTGCCAACGTGGCGAAACCCCGTCTCTACTAAAAATGCAAAAATTAGCCGGGCATTGTGGTGGGTGCCTGTAATGCCAGCTACTCGGGAGACTGAGACAGGAGAATAGCTAGAACCCAGAAGGCAGAGGTTGCAGTGAGCTGAGATTGAGCCACTACACTCCAGCCTGGGTGACAGAGACTCCACCTAAAAACAAAAAGCGAAAAACTGTCTTTTAGGAATTGTCCTACCTAGCATTTACTAAGTAGAAAATGTGCCTTTTTGAAGGGCATATCTATTCCTAGAACTTTAACTACAATGTTTTACAGTAGAAATGCATGCTATTATGTTAAGGTGAAGAGACTTTAGAATTAGCAAGTTGGCATTGACAGATCACACTGAACGAAGATTAACCTTGGAGTTTAGAAAGTTGGAGAGGATATATATTCCAGATGACCAGGGAAGGAAAAGTCAGTGAAACAGTTTTTAAGTAGCACTGTTATAGCAACCTGTAAACCTTGCTTCTTACAGAGAAAGCTGTTTTCTAAAATGAAGAATTACATATTTAAAACATTAATTTCCTCAATGATACTGCCACATATCTGAAAAGGGTGGTTATGTAGCATTTGGGACAGACTCATCTCAGTGGTTTGAGGCAACAGGTGTGGCTGAAGAAAAGGTAAGGCTGGGGAGAAACCAACATTTCTGGTCTAAACTGATACTGTCTTCTTACCTGAGGCAGTTGCCTGTGCCCCGGTTTTCTCTGTCTGAAAAATGCATGATAACACACACTCTTCCAATTAATTCAAAATGCTTGGTAGTTACCTACTATTCCCCAAAAGGCCACAGGCAGATAGTTCTATGCTTGTTTTAGAAATGGAGAATTTGAGACTCAGAAAAGTTGAAAAAGCTTCATTCACATAGTGAGTCAGCAACAAGGACACATGGAAAAACATGTCCTCTAACTCCTGCCATTATATTCCTTTTCTTCTGGATTGTGTTGCCTTTTGATATTTCATGAAGGTTTTGTGATTGGTGAAATAAATTAAAGGACTTCCATGAAGGAGACAAAATGTAACCCAGTGTCTGCTGATGGTGGTTAGTGATGAGGACAGGAGAACACTGTCTGCCTCATGATAGGGACAATCCAGTGAGGGCTCCTTTTCACACTTTTGTAAGTCACCTTCTTATGCTGAGAGTTCAGTATGCTATCATAAAATGCTTCACTTTGTTGTATATTATTTATGAAGGACTAGAGTATCTATTGTCTCTCTTTCATTCTCATGAGGTAGATTAGAGCAGCAGATGGCATTATGCATGCTTTATCCCAGACAGATGATAATAATATCTGCCACTTACTGAGCACTTTGCTGGACCCAGACACTCTTATGTATTTATATCTTCCCATTGGGTCATCGTGTGGACTTTGGGAAATATGTGGAATAGCTCCATTGTTATAGATATGAAACTGGGGTGCAAAGAAGCTAAGTAATTTGTTCAAGGTCACACAGACTGAGAAGTCTGTCAGACTCCTAAGACCCTGATGCTTTCATTGTGCTGCATTTCCTCTTAGATTATTAACTTGCCCTATGTCAGTACTGAAGCAGCCTCCTCAGCCTAGCCCAGTGCTCCAGTTGATTGTTCTCTCTTGTAAAAGGCACTCGCAACTAACCAGTTGCCTAATTTAACAATTCACTGATTATACTGCTAGACCAGTTAAAGGCAAATTTCAATAATGAGAGCAGTTATCACATACCTAGTACTTACCATGTGCCAGGCTATGATCGAAATGTATGACATATATTAAATCATTTAAGCCTTACAACCAATAGTAAACTGTGATATGATGGAGTTGCTCTTATCTTCATCCTGGGATGAGAAAATAGAGGCAGAAGAGCTTTAAGCAATTTGCACAGTTAATAAACTGTCCAGGATTTGAACCCAATCTGGCTTTAGACCTCTTTACTATGCCTCTCAGTTAGAAAATTATTCGGTTCAGCAAGTGTTGGCTTAGTTCCTGTGTGCTATGCCAGCAGAAAATATAGTTCCTACACAGAAGAGCTTGCAATTTTGACATAAATCAAAATGTATATACTTGAAATCAATGCTACAACGCCTTAGCATATGGGGTGTAAATGTTGTGTATGGATCGAAATGAATAATGGAGACTGTAAGTGAGTGGTCTGAGAGTTAATTTGCCTTTGCAAGTAGTGTTCTTGACTATGGACGAGTGACTTGGGCACTGGGGAGAAGCTGTTCCATGTGTTCTAAAATAAGCAGGTTACTTGGCTACTGTTCAAACTCTAAATAGGTATATAGGTTGTAGCTATTTGACCTGAACTAACTTTAAATTCCTTTGAGTCCTTGTATGGTTTTGGGGAAAAAAAAGAAAAGAAAACTTTTCTCTAAGTGCTGCGTTTAGGTTAGAATTTATTAAATTCCTCGCCAAATACTGCCAGGCTGACAGGAAGGGGATTCATAAGTATTGTATCATTCTTTTGTCAGGGTGTTCTCTTTTTCTAGCAGGAAGTGTTGTGACTTGCTCTCTAAAGTTGCAATTGTAAGAAGAATGTTGGGTTTCCAGATTGCTCTTCTGGGCGTGGGAGAAGGTTCTGTCTGTCAGTGCTGCCAGGAAAGAAAGAACCAAGTTTGCTCTCAGCGGGTAACTATATTAATATTATTTTGACAGGTTCTAACTTTCAGATTACTAAATCTAAATTTAAATACTAAATGATTAAGTAGAAATTTACTTTAAAAAGCTTGAAATTCCTGTTCTTTATTTGGCTAGTTAAACATTTGGAGTCACCTTAAAAATATTATTTATTGAAGTAGAATCAAATTTGTGTTAAGAGAAAATTTTGAAGTTTGGAATCTAACGTGTTCTGTGTGTATTCTGTATTTTTATTTAGAGACTGGTTAGAGAGTTTACAGTTTTAAAAAATGTATTTTGAAATCAAGTTAGGTATCTAAATCTCTAATATAGACAATAATCTAAATGATTGTCTATATTTGTAGTGGGTGTGGGATTTCAAATGCCTTTGATCCCAGTTAAATGGTTTTTCAAAATTCTGTAAAATAGAGATTGAAGTGACTGTCATGATAGAACATGTCATGATTAGATTGGTATTCAACTCTTCCTAAGTGAGTTAAATCAAGCAGTTGTCTTAATGTTTATAATTTACAAAATAATAAAAATCGCTGGTGATTAAATTTTGATGATGTTATTGGTACTTAGCAGCAATAGTGATTTCTGGTGTTCAGATACGTCAGGGTTTTCCATCACATGGGAGTCATATAAGTTTAATTTCCCCATTATTTCCGGCCAAGGGAAGTATAGCTAGTTATATAGTCAATCCTTACTCTGAGTTGAGTCCCCTCTTGGTTTTACTTAGTATGCGCATGTGAAATAATAAGGGAACTATGAAATAAAATGAACCAGTTTTTTTTCAATTAACAAGTGCTGTATTTGCTAACATATAAGCAAGGTATATAACACTGCAGGAGGCATTTTCAGTGACTTGCAGATAGCTTTCTGCTTAGTGTATGTGGTGATTTGAGTTGAAGGTCACAATATTTTATGATATTTTTATTTTGAATTGAAATGAAGCATGGTAACTAGTCTGATCTTGCCTAGCGTCTCTCTCTCTCTCTCTCTCTTTCTCTCTCTCTCTCTCTCACACACACACACACACACACACACACCCCACCCTACCCCACACACACCCGTGAAAGTTGCCCTTGGCTTCACTCAAACATTTATTAATTTTCATAAGAAAGGAAACTAGAAATACTTTTTAGGTATGAAAATTAATTTCATTAGCAGCAGATTTATTTTCCCATAAATTCAGATTTTGAGGGTAGATATAAAAGTTTACTTAGGAGGTATGGAAGACATTAGACCTTTTAAAAGGAAAGTGGGCTATTTCAATCTAAGAAGTTAGTTAATGTACCTTAGCTTTCTGAAGACAGGGGAAGGAGAAGTGTATTTTTGTTGTGTCTTTGGGTTTGAAATAATATTTTTCATCACAGGAAAAGGGGCTTTTAGACTGTAATTAAGACTTGCATTAAAAAGCTGTAAAATTCTTGCCCGAGAAGCATTTAAATGATGTCTTTAATCCAACCAAATGGAATTGAATCTTTCTATTATTGGAAAAAGCTATGTATTAATTTGTTTTTAAATAGCCATCACTTTCAGATCTTATCTTTGTTTATAAAGCACAAAAAGAGGAAAGGAAACTTTTACCTAAAATGGAGGTATTTGAGATTCCTTCAGGAAATGACACAGGATTGGGCACCCTTTGGGGCTTAAGTGACTCATACCAATGGGTACTGAAAACAAAACGAAACAAAAGATCAATTAGAATCCACCTAATGATCAGTTATAACACAGAATAGAGGTATTTCCAGAAAAATGAACTCATTTCTTAATAGCTATGTAGGGCTGAAATCACAGGATTTCTGAGATTTGCTTTAAAATAATTCAGGGAAGAGACACAGGAAGGAGGGAGGGAGAAGAAAGGACAGGAAGAGAGAATAGATGAACCAAGCAAATGTAAGGAAATCAGGATAAATGTAGAATCTGTGATGGGTTTATGGGTGTTTTTTGTGCTATTTTCTCTTGTATATATTGAAAATATTAACAATAAAAAATGTTATTATACCTTTAGTTTGGAGTAATTTACTTTTAAATGTTAACTTTTATCTATAAATTGCAGGCCTGTCAAAATATGATGTACGCACGAAATGTATGACTGTAAAGGTGAAATGTGCTGCTTCAATGCTAAAATGATTGCAAGTAAAAACTGCTTCTGAAAAGATTTCTTTCTGTTTGACTTTCAGCTAAATTCAAAGGACAGGTCACAAACATCTTGAAGAGTTCTGTAATATCTTGAAGTATTGAACAAGGGTAGATAGTTAAAGCATGATAACAGGCCAATTGTATGTGAAAAATGTGAGGATGCTATTGATCTTGACTATTTTGTTCACAGCTTTCTCCCATAGTGTATGTGTTTTTAAAACCACGTAGAGGACAATATAGCCTGCATGATGTGTACTTTCCCTACTCACCTCCATCAAAGTTTATTTATTGAACAAACATTCGGTAGGTGCTTGTTGTGAGCCAAGATACAAAGTCAAATAAGATACCAACCGTGCTTTCAAGGAGCTCACAGCCTCGTGGAGGAGATAGAGAAAGAAATAGATGTCATCACCCTGAAAGCTGAAACGGCTATAGGAATGTGGGGAAGGGAAGGAAATGGTTAGCAACTATGACCCTATGACGCATCTCCTTTAAAATAATACAAGGCAGGGCATGGTGGCTCATACCAGTAATCCCAGCACTTTGGTAGGCTTAGGTGGGCAGATCACTTGAGGTCAGGAGTTCAAGACCAGCCTGGTCCACATGGTGAAACCCCGTTTCTCCTGAAAGTACAAAAATTAGCCAGATGTGGTGGAGCATGCTTGTAATGCCAGCTACTGGGAAAGCTGAGGTGGGAGAATTGCTTGAACCCAGGAGGCGGAGGTTGCAGTGAGCTGAGATAGAGCCACTGCACTCCAGCCTGGGCAACAGAGCAACACTCTCTCTGTCTCAAAATAATAATAACAATATAAAATAAAGCTGGGCATGGTGGCTCACGCCTGTAATCCCAGCACTTTGGGAGGCTCAGGCAGGCAGATCACATGAGGTCAGGAATTCAAGACCAGCCTGTTCAACATGGTAAAACCCAGTCTCTAGTAAAAATACAAGAATTAGCCAGGTGTGGTGGCGCACACCTGTAATCCCAGCTACTCGGGAGGCTGAGGCAGTAGAATTGCTTGAACCGGAGAGGTAGAAGTTGTGGTAAGCCAAGATCCTGCCATTGCACTCCAGCCTGGTTAACAGATGCAAAAATTAACTGAGTGTGGTGGTGTGTGCCTGTAATCCCATCTACTCTGGGTGCTAAGGTGGGAAAGTTTCTGGAGCCCAGGACATGAAGGCTTCAGTGATCATGACACTGCACTCCAGACTGGGCAACACATCAAGATTCTGTCTCAAAAAAAAAAAAAAAAGAAGAAGAAACAATTTCTGATAATGCTGATGTGCTAGAATTAATGAACAGTAAATAAATATATACATATATATATATATATATCACTTCATATATATATAATACAAACAGAAAATTGGAGATGGTTTAATTGGTTGTGGCTATTACAGTGGTAGAAGAGGGCTAAAATGGCTTAGTCTAACCCCATGCGTGACTTTTCCAAATAACTCTTCTGCTCTCATCCCTCTTCCCCACCCTTGTTAATAAACCTTTATGTTTCTCATGCATCCATAGGGGTTATTGGAGCAGTGTACGTGCAGAACAGAACAATCTCTTCTTCACATTAAAGAGTAGACTGATGTTTAAGCCTCCTTAAAGGTTTTGGATATATCCAAGGCCAAATTATAGTTATAGGTAGGCAGCTACTTGGAGTTAGATAAAGGATAGAGTTAGCCTTCAGTCATAGATAGAGCCTTCTAAAGTTCATTTCTCAATTGATTTGGAATTCGAAGCATATTTTGTCATGGAAATAGTGGTAAGGTTTTTCAGGTTACTTTATGAATATCTCTGAAATCTTAGATTATCTGACGACATGGATTTGTTCTGTGATATCTTACTTTATTTTCATTTTATTCTATGTGAATTGTAGAAGCACAGTTGCTAAATATATCCAGATTTATGTTCCATCAGCCAGTTACTTTATTCTCTAGTTCTTGATACTATACAGTCTAATCAGTGTATATAATAATGCCTCATGAGAAAATACTGTCCATTTTATTTGGGGTATCTAACGATGTCCTCTGTTTAGTTTTACAATTTGCAGCTAAAATATTAAGTAGAATGAACAGAGCTAGACCTAAAAATAACTTTCCAAAGTAAACTCTGCTATACGTGGTGAATATTTCTTTGATAGATGTTTGCTCACCACACTGACTATAAGAGCGGTCTTTGGCTGGGCGTGGTGGCTCATGCCTCTAATCTCAGCACTTTCGGAGACCAAAGCGGGCAAATCACTTGAGCCCAGGAATTCAAGACCAATCTGGGCAAGATGGCAAAACCCTATCTCTCAAAATAATACAAAAATTAGCTGGGCGTGGTGGTGTATGCCTGTAATCCCATCTACTCCGGGTCCTAAGGTGGGAAAATTTCTGGAGCCCAGGACTTGGAGGCTTCAATGATCATGACACTGGACTCCAGACTAGGCGACACAGCAAGATTCTGTCTCAAAAAATAGAAGAAGCAGCAATTTTTGATAATGCTGATGTGCTAGAATTAATGAACAGTAAAATACTTCACCACTTTTCCTTCTGCTTTTACTTTTCCTAAACTTTTAGGACTAGGAACCTATGACACATGTGAAGGTATTTAGGTTTTTGACTCCCTTATTTTGACTTTCAGAGCAATGAATTATTAAATAAAAATTATGCATATAGGCTCTTAAGCGTTTACAATTACTCCTTTACCAAGATTTTGTGAAAGTTTTCTAAAATGAGTCAAGCAAAATTTCAAGCCACTTGTTCCTTGAGAAAAATCTTGAAAGAAAAAAAAATATTATAATGAAAAGTAAATCACATAGATACTTACTTGAGTGTTTTATATTAAGACTAAGTTATTAGCACTGATACAATGGAAATAGTTGTTCACAATACTTAGAATTCAAGAGGCTGAAATTAAGCGATATTAATACAGAGAAGCAGAAGCCTGTCTTATATAGGAATGAATGTGTCATAGGAGAAGGTAAGCATTTTTGTGCTTTTTTTCAGAATATTGCCTGTTTTATGATCAGTGTCAAATTTTTTTTGAGACAGAGTCTCACTCTGTCGCCCAGGCCAGAGTGCAGTGGCACTAATCTCGGCTCACTGCAACCTCCGCCTCCCGGGTTCAAGTGATTCTTCTGCCTCAGCCTCCTGAGTAGCTGGGGCTACAGGCATGTGCCACCACGCTTGGCTAATTTTTTTTTTTTTTTTTTTTTTGAGACTGAGTCTCACTCTGTCACCAGGCTGGAGTGTAGTGGCACGATCTCGACTCAATGCAACTTCCGCCTCCTAGGTTCAAGGGATTCTCCTGCCTCAGCCTCCTGAGTAGCTGGGATTACAGGTGCGTGCCACCACGCCCAGCTAATTTTTTGTATTTTTAGTAGAGACGGGATTTCACCATGTTGGTCAGGCTGGTCTCAAACCCCTGACCTTGTTATCCGCCCGCCTCGGCCTCCCAAAGTGCTGGGATTATCGGCGTGAGCCACCACGCCTGGCCGATCAGTGCCAATTTAATACCAATGTTTTAAAGAAAGAACTTTCAGAACTCTGTATCATCTTCACTGAACTCATTGTCTATATTCTGTATGTTTTATACAATTAAAGTAGTGGTTATTTTAGTTCAAGGCTTATGTGAATCCCTTATCCTTTTAAGTAATGAAAACAGTTTTCGCTGGAAGGGGTTACTAACTGCATTTTCTGGCAACTGTTCTATTTTCTGGATATCATGGTCATATTTGTTAAGAGCTTTCTAAGTTATTTTCCAAAGGCTATACTGGGCATGGACCATCTCTCTGCAAAGCAATGTGTAGTCTTTTTGTTTTTGTTTTTCTGGGAAGAGTAGTTAATTGGCTAGGCACTGCAGCTCAAGCCTATAATCCCAGCACTTTGGGAGGCTGAGGTGGGAGGATCACTTGAGCCCTGGAGTTTTAGACCAGCTTACCAACATAGTGAGATCCTGTCTCTACAAAAAAATTAAATAAAATAAAAAAATCAGCCTGGTGGTAGTGCATGCCTGTAGTCCTAGCTACTGGGGGTGGGAGGTGCTGAAGCAGGAGGATCACTTGAGCCCAGGAGTTGGAGGCTACAGTGATCATGCTACTGCACTGTGGCCTGGGAAATTCAGCAAGACTCTATCTCAAAAAAAAAAAAAAAAAAAAAGTGGAAAAAACAATAGTTAATTACCTTTCATCAAACACATTCTTTTGTTTTTTGGTTTTTTTTCAACTGTGCTTAGAGAAACATATCTTTTTAATTTTGCTTCACAGCTTTGTGTCCTGGGCAAAGTCCACCACTATCCCAGGCACTTATTTATTCCCTAATACAATTTAGGGAGTGAAGTTATAGAATTCTACAGACTTCTCAGCTTTCAAATTCTCATTGCTGTGATCACTGGATATTGGGAATACTGGGAATTATCACTACCCTCTAAACATTGCAATTTGTTGGAGTACTTTATTTTTTATTTTTTAGAGGCAGGCAACCATAGCTCACTACAGTCTCAAACTCCTGGGCTCAAGTGATCCTTCTCCCCCAGCCTCCCTAGTAGCTAGAACTACAGGCGCAGGCCACCATGCTGGCTGATTTTTAAAATATTTTTTTTTTTAGAGAAGGAATCTCGCTATGTTGCACAGGTTGGTCTTGAGCTCCTGGCCTCAAGCAGTTCTCCCACTTCTGCCTCCCAAAGCACTGGGATTATAGGCATGAGCCACCACACTCAGCCTCAGTTGGCATATTTTTTAACCCATGCCTATGTAACCAACATCAAGCAAGGCATTGTGAGAGTAAAAGGTGAAGTTTAGACTATTCTCGAGAAACAATCTTGAAGTGAGACTTGCAGAACAAAAAATTACACAAGTTTCTGTGTGCTGCTGGTAAAAGAAGGGTTCTCTTTTATTGAGGAAGATTGTTCTCTTTGACCAGGTTTAAGTATCTGTGTAAAGAAGGCAGATAAACTGAACCAAGAAGGACAATGGAAGTCCCAGCTAGACTGTCCTCATATCCACTTATGTAACTATAGGGGGAAGTCTATAATTAAATTGCTAAATTTTGTGGCAAGATTCTAAATTCTGTGGGAGTTGAAGAGAAAGATCAGTAGGAGGTAGTCATTGGGAATCATGCTTTGGGAGAGGAGGAGGCTTCTGAACCTTGTTTGAAGGGTGGGTAGAATTTGGCTAGAGAGGAAAAATAGAGGAGGGTATTCTAAGCCTGAGAAGCAGATAGAGAGGAAGTTCTTAATGGGAGAGAGGAAAAGCAGAAGAGATCAAGATAAAACAAAAGGTACTGATAGTGGAGAATCCAGGACTGGCTGTAATAGAAAAAACACAGTTCTATGAGAGTACTGGGAAGAGAAATTTTATCTCGGGTGGGGACAATCTGAGGAGACTTCCTGAAATATGCTTTTGAAGTGCCTAGATAGATGGATGAAGAGCATTCCACCGGAGAGACTCAGTGGAAGAGGTGGAAAAACACATGGGAATAAGATCCCTTGGGAGTGTTGGGTTTAAGAGTGTAGTACATATAATATGAAGTAACACTGGAAAGACGGGCAGATGTTAAGCTAGAAGTCAGTTCAGACAAGTGTAGGGCCTTGAAAGCTGTACTAAAAAGGTGGGACTTTCTTTTGTATAAAATGTTTATAAGATCTACTCTTCAGGAAGTTAGCAGTGTAAAGATTGCACTGGAGGAAGACAGAACAGCTGGCAGATCTGATAAAAGGCTTTTGGAGAAGGCCAGGCATGAGGTGATAAACAGATATGATGGAAGAATCTCCGAGATAGCAAGGCAAGAATCCAGAGGGCTTGGAGATTGACTGGTCTTACCTTTGTTTTTTTATGGTCAAACTGCAGTCTGCAGACAGAGTAAAGTGGGGAAGTTGAAAATGAGACCTGATTGGCAGGAGAGAGAGTTAGTAAAAAACAGGGAAGATTATGTGGCAGTAATTTAGACTGGAGACACGTAGGCTTTCCTAACTTAAATCTTCCTCACTGACATTCCTTCTCTCTTGGCCACTTCTAAATTGGACCCTGTTCTATGCGGCAAGTGTGTCTGTCACTAACTCTAGGCACAGTACCCTTACCAGTGATGCCTATCTGAGAATGCCGTTACTGGGGATGTCTATCTGAGAAAATCTTACTTGTGCTCAAAGACAGAGTTCAAACATCACCTCGGAAAAACGTTTTCTGACACCTACCACTCAGTATATATGACTATGATGGTACCATAGCACTAATGTTGTATCTTTGTTTTTCCATCTGTTTCCCCCACTAGACAGTAAGCTCTTCCAAAAAGAAGGGGATGTGGGTCCTAATTGTCTCTATCTGGAACACCTAACAAAGTACCTGCTACATACTAAGCCTTCAGTTAATGCTTGATGAATATAAATGAATAAGTAGGTGAGTGCAGTAGACATTCAAGTTGGGATCTTCTAAAGTCTTTCTCATGGAAACATGAGACTGGAGCTTTAGTAATCATAGTATGAATAGGTGAATTCTAGCCCACAGTGTTGCACGCCCATCTAAGCTAGAGACTAGTGCTGAGCTGTTCACTTACCTAACTAGAGAGGAGGCAGGGCGGCAGTTTCTCTTAATACAGGTAGGTATGCAAAGTGTGGGTGTTAAAAAGCACTGCCTGTTTTGGATGGAGGAAGGTGACAACACCCCTTTTCTGATCACTCAAGTCGTTTACACATAATGGTGGCTACCTTGTTTATTTTCATTTATAGTGAAATAATATATTTCTTCCATGTTTTGTTCCCTCTTTGTTGCTTTCTTGTTCATTTTAGGAGCTCAAGTATGTGTTGCCCAATCTCTGATTTAAGTAATAAGCTTCTCTTTCCCAATTCTATTTACCATACTAGTGGCTGAGATGAAGTTTATGGTGAATATCCTGTTTTTATATTTTGGCTGCCTTTCAATTTCAAGAAAAAAAATCAAGTTTATGATCAAAGTTAGTTACCGCCAGATGAGTTTCCCATGTGCATTCCCTTTCTCCTGGACCTCATGGTACTGAACAACACAGATGAATAAGTAGATTATTCAGTCAGCTGCATTCCTAAAGTGAGTGAGTGCTTTAGGAGATAAAATAGGCACCCCACCCCACTTCAAATACCTTTCAGAATTTGAGTAATAGTTTCAGGTAGTTGTAGGTACACCTTTCTCAGCAAAGACCTGTGTTCAGGGTTTATGTATAGTTAAATGAGCTGGTGGAGTGGTTTCATAATTGCACTATTGTTAGTCAAACTCTGTAATTAGGGATGACTTCATAGGCATAAGATTCTTCCATGGGTGACGCCCTGAATTCATACCCAGTTGTACACCATATCCTTTTATGAAAAAGAAAAACAAGGTTTTGTTTGCTTTTGTTTTATTCCCTTATTTGAAAATCTGTTTTCCTGTGTCTTATATATTTAGTGAAGGAGGTCTGGCTTTTTTTCTACAGCTTTCTCTTTTCCTTTACAGAAGTGGCAGGCATAGGAGCTAGGGAGGAAACAGAATTTGGGACAGATCAAAGTGCTTTGTGGATGAGAGAATTCAGAAAAAATATTGAGACTCTGGAAGGTTTAATTTTTGATAAGTATTAAAATTGCAGAGCTAAATGGAGGAACAATAAATTTCTGCTTCTTTGAATATCAGTTCTCTTTGCCTCTCCCTCTCTCTCATCATGTAAATAAAGTCCACTTTTGTGTAGGGGAGAACACCTGTAGTCTCAGCTACTGAAGAGGCTGAGGCAGAAGGATTGCTTGAGTCCAGGAGATTGAGGATGCACTGAGCTGAGATTGCACCACTGCCTGGGTAACGGAGTGAAACCCTGTCTCAAAAAAATAATAAAAAAAAATAAAGTCCACTTTTGTGGGAAGACAGACTGGGAAAGAGGACGTATTTGAAAATCAGGTTTTTTTTTTCCTTTTGCCTGTTAATCACATATTGTGAAATTGGGTTTAAACTTTTATTCAGCAAGTAATACTTTCTCTTCACCTTTTTTAGTACTCATGAAAAAATTTGCAAATTAGGAGGAATGTGACAATCATATTGACAAGCTATTAGCTATTTTGAAAAGTGATCCTGAAATATTTACAGAAAAATTGTTGTTTGTTTGTTTGTATATCTCCTGTCTGCTCTTTAAATTGTGTTTAGAAACTGGCCTTATGAAGGAGCCAAATTGAGTCATGGATAAAAAGTGGCTGACAGGTTTTCCTTTAGGCCCATCCTTCTTAAATTACTTTGACTAAAGGCTTGTAATTTTTATATATGAGGGAGACCTATTATACTCTGTAGTCAATAATTATAGGGAGATGAGATAACTTTTCATTTATCCCATGTAAAAGGCTGTTAGTAGAACTAATGCCTTATATTTATTTATACAGCTCTTCACAATTAACCCAGGCATTCATTTATTCTCCATTTTATTTCACGAAGGATTTGAAGTTGCTGTGTAATACTTTATAGTTCACAATATACTGTCATATGTATCATCTGTAATCTTCATTAGGACCTGGGGGAAGTAGGTATTATCACTATTTTCAAATGAGGAAACTAAGGCTGAGAGAGATTAATTAAACTTGTTCATGGACACATTACTAGGGAATAGCAGAACCAGAGCAATAATCAATGTCTTCTAATTCCACGTCCAACAATCTTTCTATTAAACATACTGCCTCCTTGGGCTCGGTACAACAGCTTGTTGTACTGGTACTTGAGATTAAATGAAGTGTTTACAGGGCAGTATTGATGTCAAATCTTGTGTTTTGCTTTGTGAACCCATCTGGGATGGTTTAGTAGCTGTAAGACAAAGAAAAATCCTATTGTACAATGAATGCCCCATGAAGAGGAATACAGCTTCTGTTATTTTAATTTGTAAGATTTTAATTATTCAATATATTTAGTCATTTCCAAGTTGCTTAATGTGATGTTTTCTCCCAAGATAGTACTTTACTGCTTGATTTCCTTAAAGACACCATCAGGTACCTGTGAGTAGTCTTAACGACAGACTACTTTTTAAATCATAATGGCATAAAAAAATCTACATTAAACAACTTTAAGCTTCAAATGGCAAATTTTAAAATTGTAATTCTTATCAACTAGAACATATACTGTGAGCTTTTAAAATTTGGCTTTATATTTTTGAGTCTTAGCCCAGGTACTTCAGAGTAGCATTTCTTTATTTCCTTTCAAATAATTATCAATAAATGAATATGGGTCTATTTAAATTGGAGAGTCCTGCATTAAACTATTCTGTTATCCCAAAACAACCTTGTTTGGAAATACAGTTTTGAGGATATGTGCATGTTCCAGTTTCTTTTTGTTCTTATTGAAGTGTGTCTCTTTAATGTCTCCAATAGATGGAAAATCTGAGTTATATGTGCAAAGTCACTTTAGGCTTTTTCAAAGGTAACTGGAAATAAGAAACTTGAAAATTTTAAAAATATATATATATATGGGTTTTTTTGTTTTAATGCATTGCATTAGTTATTGGAGTAAACTGGTGCTGTAAAGTATCATTTCTATGAGATCTAAGCATTTCTTAATTTATTTTTATTTTTTACTTTTTTTATTGAGACAGGGTCTTGCTCTGTCACCCATCCTGGAGTACAGTGACATGCTCATGGCTCACTGCGGCCTCTACCTCTCGGGCACAATTGGTCCTCCCACCTCATAGTTTCCCAAGTAGCTGGGACTACAGGCATGTGCCAGCACCCACCATGCCCTGCTAAATTTTGTATTATTGGGAGAGACGAAGTTTCACCATGTTACCCAGGCTGGTCTTGAACTCTTGAGCTCAAACGATCCACCTGCCACTATCTCACTACCTCCCAAATTGCTGAGATTACAGGCATGAGCCAGCATTTGCCAATTTTATAGGAAGAAAAAAATAACTGCCTTTCTATTCACTGTGAGAAGAAAATAATCCTTAAAGTCTCTAGAGACTTTTTTCTTCTAAAAAAAATGGATATTTGTAGCTTTTATTGCAGTCAGTAGCTCACTTTGTGTCATATTGTAATTATTCATGTTTGCTTCAGCAGACTGTGAATTCCTTGAGGGCAAGAACTAGGTGTATAGCAGATGCCTAAGATATTGGTAAAATTGTTTGAGAAGTGAGGGGGTGGGCATGTGGGGAGGAAGAGATTTCTGTGATTTAATCAGAACCTAACTGGTCATCAGGGGCAAGGAAGGGGAGGACAGGAGTAGTTTATGTTCAGAACCATCTTTTCTAATTTTCTTTATTTCTTTCTTTTTTTGGGGGGTGGGGGAGTGACAAACTGATAGCTCACCGTAGCCTCGACCTCTCGGGCTCAAGTGATTCTCCCACCTCAACCTCCAGAGTAGCTGGGATTACAGACACGCACCACCATGGCTGGATAATTTTTGTATTTTTGGTAGAGACGGGGTTTCACCATGTTGGCCAGGCTGGTCCCAAACTACTGGGCTCAATTGATCTGCCCAGCTTGACCTCCCAAAGTGCTGGGATTACAGGCATGAGCTACTGCACCCAACCCTAATTTTCTTTTGCATAGAAGTGATATGGTAGTGTGAGAATAAGCTCAATTGTATGGGTTTGTTTTAGTTGTTTTTTACTCACATACTGTAAATTATTACTGACTCACGATCTGCCCAAACTGGAAACCTTTAGAGATAAAGGAGAGAGGTCACATGTTTTAGATTTCTGAGATAGTCTTACTTTTAAATTTTCTGTGCTATTGTTCTGTATGGTATAATTCATGGAGATGGAGTAAAGTGGTGCTCCAAAATCATTTCTATGAGATCTAAACATTTCTTAATTTATTTTTATTTTTTACTTTTTTTAATTGAGACAGGGTCTTGCTCTCTCACCCATCCTGGAGTGCAGTGATGTGCTCATGGCTCACTGAATCCTCTACCTCCTGGGCTCAGTTGGTCCTCCCACCTCAGTTTCCCAAGTAGCTGGGACTACAGGCATGTGCCACCACCCACCATGCCCAGCTAATTTTTTGTATTTTGGGGAGAGACGAAGTTTCACCATGTTGCCCAGGCTGATATAATTCATGGAGATGGGTAATAATTTTTTATTAAAAACATGATTGCTTAAAACCTATGTAAAGAAAATGGGAATAAATCCTATGTCGCAGTTTTGTAACGGGGAGTGTTGAACATACTAGTGAAAAAGAATATTTTTAGAATTACTACTATTAAATTACATTTTAACTTATGAATTTTTTAATTTTTCTGGAGACAAGGTCTCACTATGTTTACCAGGCTGGTCTCAAGCAATGCTTCAGCAGTGCTGGGATTACAGTTCTTTTTATTCTTGATCTTTAAAATGCCTAACTTCAGGCCCGGGGCGTGGTGGCTCATACGTGGAATACCAGCACTTTGGGAGGCTGAGATGGGTGGATTGCTTGAGGCCAGGAATTCAAGACCATCCTGGGCAAAATGGCGAAACCCTGTGTCTACAAAAAAATACAAAAATTAGCCAGGCATGATGGCCCACACCTTTAGTATGAGCTACTTGAGAGAAGGGAGGATCACCTGAGCCTGGAAAGTCAAGGCCGCAGTAAGCCGTGATCACACCACTGCACTACAGCCTGGGCGACAGAGTAAGACCCTGTCTCAACAAACAACAACAACAACAAACACAAAGCCTAACTTCATTACTAACTGAAGAACTTTCTTTCCCTCATAGATCCTGAGATTACTCTGAAAGGTATTTTGATCCAACCAGTCTACTGAGAAGTTATCCATCTTTAGTGGCATTTTGATATCATAGGTAAGAAAAGTTTATGAATAGACGAACTTTGTTTTATATCCTTTTTTAAGAGTCTAGTTTTGATTGATTGATTGATTGATTGAGACATAGCCTTGTTTTGTTGCCCAGGCTGGAGTGTAGTGGTGCAATCTCGGCTCACTGCTACCTCCGCCTCCCAGGTTCAAGTGATTCTCCTGCATCAGCCTCCCAAGTAGCTGGGATTACATGTGCCCGCCACCACACCTGGCTAATTTTTTTTTTTATTTTTAGTAGATATAGGGTTTCACCATGTTGGTGAGGCTGGTCTTGAAATCCTGACCTCAAGCAATCCACCTGCCTCCGCCCCCGAAAGTGCTGGGATTACAGGCATGAGCCACTGCACCTGGTCGATGGTTTTATTTAATTTTTAAAACACCAGTCACTATATATATCTGTTACATCATGGTAAAATCTTAGCTAATAGCATCATATGGTCATTTTAAAACTTCTCCAGGATTTGAGAAACCTGAGTGTAAATTTCAGTCCTGAGACCCCAAGTATTCTAGTAAGAAAATAAAGGAAATTAGAATATTTAACTCATAGGACTATTGAGAGGGTTCAGGAAATTAATATGCAAATGAATTTGTATAATGTATTAATAATACTTGGTGCATATTTGTTGAAGGAATTAATTTTATTAAAGTTCTGTTTTATTGAGTGCCTTACTATGTGCCTGGGGCTGTGATAAATTCTAGAAATGGCAACAATGCTGTGAAAAAGATAGATGTGATCCAGCTCTCTTAGGAATCCCTCCTTACCACTTCCAGCCCCAACCTCTCTCTACTGAGTATTACCCTTCTTGGCCAAAAAATGAGTTGGTGAGTAATTTGTTGCCTTTTAATAAAATGTCTAACAGGGATAAATATAAGATCTCAAAATGTATTTTGTATAGTTTGTGAAATTTAAACCACCGTATACTTTTTTGGAAAGGCAACATATTTAGGGCAGTGAAACTACTCTATGTAATACTGTAATGATGGATACATGTCGTTATACATCTGTCCAAGCCCACAGATTGTACAACACTAAGAGTGAACCCTAATGTTCACCAGAGTCTTAGGGTGGTAGTGATGTAAGTTCATCAGTTGTAACAAATGTACCACTTGGGTGCAGGATGTTTTGGTCAACGACTGATTGAATATATGATAGTAGTCCCGTAAGATTATAATACTATATTCTTACTGTACCTTTACTCTGTTTAGATGTGTTTGGGTACATGGATTTCATTGTGTTACAATTGCCTACAGTGTTTAGTTACAGTAACCTGCTGTGCCACTTGTAGCCTAAGATTAATAGGCCATACTATTTAGCCTAGGTGTATAGTAAGCTATACCATCTAGGTTTGTGTAAGTGCACTCTGTGATGTTTGCACAGTGGCAGAATCATCTAACAATGCATTTCTCAAAATACATCTCTGTCATTAAGCAACAGATGGCTATATATGGGAACTCTCTGTACCTTCTGCTTGATTTTGCTGTGAACCTAACAATACTCTAATAACAATGTATACTGGCCTGGTGTGGTGGCTCACACCTGTAATCCCAGCATTTTGGGAGACCGAGGTGAGAATAACCCTTGAGCCCAGGAGTTAGACATCAGCCTGGGCAAGGTGGCAAGACCATGTCTTTACAAAAAAAGAAAAAGAAAGAAAGAAAAATAAGGTCTACCAGAAAAAAAAATCAGAAGAGAGAAAAAAACCCAAAACAAAAAGGGCAAAAGTAATATGTAATCATTTTCATTTTTCTTTGCCCAAAATTATTGTTATAATAGGTTTGTATTTGGAAATTATCTACTGTGATACAGACTTCCTGTCTTTATTGCTGGGATTAGCAAGGCTTTTCCGTAAAGGTTCAGATCATAAATATTATGTGCCAAGAGGTAAAATCAAGAATATTATGATACTGATATCAAGGGTATCATATATTATTTCTACAAATTATTATTGACAAAATTCAAAATATAATAATGGAATACAATATTTTGGTAATACAATTCCGATGAGAAAACAGAATTCTTTTTTTTTTCTGGGATAACATTTCACTTAATTGGGTTCAAAGTTAATGTGCCCCATCATAAAAATTGACTGCAAAAATTTTCCTTTAATAACACGCCCAAGAATGTGTATATTAGCACACATGTGCATTTCTATATCAAAACCAACTATAATTTGTTTTGTTTCCTCTTTATTCCTCCTTTAATGGTAATGATTGATAGGTGGCAGCATGCTATTTGAAAATCAGTGTTTTCACAGTGAATGATTCTAAAGTGGCTTAATGGGAAATGCTATTTTCTGTGAATCATTGGTCACATAATTTTGACCTTTAGCTTTGGCTTGTATAACCAAGAATTTCTGTTATATAGCTTTTTCCTGTCACTGCTGGGTACTTTGGCCCTTCCTTAAACTTTTTGAATGTAATTTAGATTTTGTCCTTAGAAGGAAAGTCAGACATATTGTTTCTCAATAAATTTTGGTAAGTGATGACTTTTCATTTGTTTGTTTTCTTGATTAAAGTTGTACATAGAAATATGGCAACCTATTCAGATTGTTTTAGTTGTTTGAAATTCTGTTTAAATTATCCCTAAGGTGAGAACTTAGCAAGAGTGTTTATATGTATCACAATTTTTTTAAGTCTGAAACCTTTTTGGTTTTTCTTTAGATCTTTAAATGGATGAGATGGCTACTACTCAGATTTCCAAAGATGAGCTTGATGAACTCAAAGAGGCCTTTGCAAAAGTTGGTGAGTATTTTTTGTAGTACAACTATAGGAAAGCAATATCTGTTTGGTCCCAAAGTTACTTCTCTAAAAATGTCACATGAATGCTTAATCAAAAACATTAGGGCAAGGTAGTTAAAATAGATGGGATAAAGTTTTGGAAGCTTTACTTAAAATTGCACTCTTTTTTTGGTCAAGAGTGGTAGCTGATATTATTTTCAATTTTATGTAGTATTTAATATGATCAAGTTTTTTGGTCCACAGTTCCAATCCTTAACTGGTGACAGCTATGTACGGTTCCTGAAATTTTTATGCTAAATGTTAGTTATTATATTTCGTATATCATATCTTTCTGAAGAGAAGGTTTGAAACTTTCACCATATTCTCAAAGGGATCTGTGACCCTGGAAAACATTAGATGATGTTTTACCCTTCCCTAATTAGTTTGCTGTTATTGCCTTTTTTTAACGGATTTTCTGTGCCTTTGGATAATGCAGATTGTTCTACCTTGCCACATTAAATTATAGCTTCAATATAAGATGAGAAGGCATAGCATGCCATTTGGTTTATCCTTTATCATCATATAACATGCCTTACAATTGAGCGGCTATGGAAGCAATATATAATATTTACATTCCAAATTTCATGCTTGGGTCAAGTCTATAGATAAGAATGAGAAAGCAGGGTAAGAACGGAGTACTAATGTAAATACATGAATCAACATGTGCTTAGAGATGTAGATTATTATTATTTGGTATCTCCTTGAATAAATGGTTTAGAATTAGCTTATATAATGATTTGTTATGTAATTCAGAATTTGCCTTTAGACCTGTGTTGAAAATTCCAGTAGTGAAAAATGAGGAAATACACATTTCTATTCCCATATATTTATGGCCAACATTTTCTATGAAGGCACTTAGTAGTAGCAGTGTACCTTGAGAAGAATAATGACACCAGCCAGAGTGACTGTTTATAATCCCATCAAAATTTTAACTAGAATACACTGAATAGTCTTGAATCTAACATGATTGTATGTGTGTATATATATATATATATATATATAAAACTAGCAGTTAATTAACTTGCTGTGGATACCACTTACTGTAAGAAGAATGCTACATAGTTTAATATATAACTGCAAGTGAGTTCCTGGCTGCAAGAGTTTGTTTTTAATGTCTCTCATTCTGTCAAAGTAGTCTTATAATTGTTTTAGGAGCACATTTTTTGAACATTTTCTAAAATTTGTATTCATCTTTCAGCATTAGGAGCAGCTTAATTTGTTCTTTATGAATAGAATTTTGGAGTAGGCACCATGCCTTATGAAGAACCTCATCTCCTCAAGTAAATGTTGAATATAGGTCTTGTCCTCATGTGCAGCATCTTGGAAATAACTGTGTGCAATATTCCTGAAAAATTAAAGTTAATTCAGATATTGTTTACCTGATGAGACTTGGAATACATTTTACCAGTGAAAGAACTTCATTTTCCTTTAAAAGCTTAATGACATAAAGAGGATTGACCAATTATCTTTATAGAGGAAGCAGTTAAATTGTATTGAGGGATCAATGAGAAGTTTGACTGCAAGTAAAGGTCATTGTGGAGCTATTGTTTAAGTAGAGTTTAAGATAGGTATACAGCTTCCCAAAGCCCCTGCCAGGCATATGTTCCTAACATACTCAGGCTCTTATTACTATATATGCTATACAGAATTCTAGAATCCAGAATTTCTGCCTGTTCTGAATATTATTCTTTTGTAGTCTGCACTCAGTATCTAGCTCTCAGTAAATATTTCACTGATTGAAATCCAAGGAACTATATACATAGCCTTTTGATGTACTGGGATTTTTTCATTATCAACTATACATTCAGAGGACCTATGTTGTGAAGATTTTCATTACAGTGGAATTTATTATTAAAGGTTTTTACCATTAAATTATAGCATATAAAATATATATATATATATATATATATATATAAATTTCAGCATAACAAAAGCTTGTGTATACATCATCTTTTAGAAACTAATTTAAGGACCCAGCTGAGTCTTTCAATTTTCTTTAAAAAATCTTTGTACTTTTAAGTTGTTGTAAGTTACAGAACCCTCAGGCAACTGTCAAAGGTGTTACAGAAATTTTTTTTCTAATTCAGGGACACTTTATTTTAAAAACAAGCTCTATAACTTATTATCCTGTGAAGGACAGTTGTTTCCTCTCTGTGGGGGTGGGTTGGCAGAGAATAGGAAAGACGACTTTGTCCCAGTTCAATTGCGACAAAATATGGAAATCATTAGATGATTTTCCCCATCTATTAACAATAATAGCCTTGATTATCTCCTTAGAAATTCAGCAAAATCATAGTGTGTGGAGAAAATCTCTGTAATTACCGCTAATCATAGGTTTTGTTCAATCAATTAATAGTGCTTTGAAACTCTCTTTACTAGCAATAAATTGAGTATTAGAATTTAAAGTTCTCTTTTCACTCACTTTCTGCACCTGCTTAGTTTTAAGTTCCAAGCTCATGTAATTATTTTAATTTTTTCAACAATTGTTTCCAGTGCTTCCCAGTAGCAGAAACATTAGTTCCCAGTCTTTGTACTTCATAATGTTTCAGTTTTAATTTAAATGCTGTAATATATAACTTTTTCTAAAGAAGAATAAGTAAAACCTTTCAAAACACTTAGGTATTAATATTTTACCATCTAGAAACTGTCTTTTACATTCTAAGCCTTTAATCTTGCTGTGGAAGCTAGTGGTCATTTGGATGATTACTTGTCATAAAGACAAATTCATGTAATGTAAACCTTTGCAGAGTTGCTTTAGTACCGCAAACGCTTTTAAATTTGCCTTTTTTCCCTCCTGAGCACTCACTACTGAGGTTTTTTAAACATGAATTCAGCACTTTGGAAATAAAAGAATAATGGGGTTTCTTAAAATGACTAGGAATAGTGTGGGTGTATTCCTTTGAGGTTTCCCACCAAACTAAGCAAAAAAATTTTGGTTGTGTTGATTGTAGCTATACCAGACTTCTCTCATCCCAGGAAATTGAGTTGTTTCAAATTACTTGATATTCTCTAGTATATAAAAACCACATCAGGATGATGCCACCAAAAAAAAAAAAAAAACATGGTGCTTTAGTTAATTTACTTTTAGTATTCAGTAAAACGACACCAGTGCATGTTTGTTTAATTATGCCTTTAAAAGAAAACTATAGCCCATCTTAAAAAAATGAAACTAGTCAGTGCTCTTTCATTGTGCCATCTAATTAATTATCTATAGATTATTAGAAGTATAGGTCTCAGGATAGTCAGAAAACCATGTTTTGAAGATGTGGAAGCTAGTTAGGAGTACACGTGTGGGTGCATGGTTAAAAGCAAGAGCACATGTGTGTGTGAGAACACACACATATTTTTAAAACGAGAGTTGCAGCAGGGGAAAAATGATGGCCAAACTGCAGGAAACGTTGAGTAAGAAAAGGACTGATAAACATTTTTGATTGCCTGGTCTCACCCTCTAAGCTTGTCCAGCCTTCTGCTGTACTTGACCTCCATCTTTGGAAATCCACTAGTATGGTGAACTCTAATGTAGCAACCTCAAGTCTACCCTTAGCTGGAACTCATTAAACTGCCTCTTATATTTGCTGGAGTGAGCTACCTCAAAAGGTATAAGCTGCGAGAGGCAAACCCCATATTTAGCTAAGCATCTGGAGTTGTTTAGCAACTGCCTTTTCTAAGGTTTTAATGCCTAATGAAAGCTTGATTTTACTGCTTAGATCTTAGGATGGAATATAGTTTAAATTCTTCTGCCTAAGTCTTTTGACCGAGTCTTAAATCAGTATTTTGTGCGCTTTCATAAGCATTCAGGATTGTGTGTATATGTGTATAAATCCATTATTGTTAGATAAATAGATTCCTTTTGTCATTTTTTTAGTGCAGAAAATTTGTAGACTATGTTGGTCAAGCCAAATTGAACTTTTAAATCCAGCTTTTCCAAAAGGACATTTCTTCTTTAAGTCCTAATGAGCACTGTCCCGAGTGGGCTAATAGAGAGGTCACGTGTGTTGCAGATGAGGGCACACAATGTGTGACCTCCTCATAAAGAAAGACACCAGATTTAGACAGATTCAAGGATGTTTAAAGCAACACACACACACACACACACACACACACACACACACACACACACACACAATCTGAGG
Organism: Cacajao melanocephalus; assembly: GCA_963573385.1. Taxonomy (NCBI): domain Eukaryota; kingdom Metazoa; phylum Chordata; class Mammalia; order Primates; family Pitheciidae; genus Cacajao; species Cacajao melanocephalus. Next base: position 12,762 of record CAUYLG010004126.1, on the reverse strand, counting down.
GTCAAAGAAAATCCCAGTCTTTCTTACTGTCAAATTTATAAAACAAAGTAGTACCCCAAAAGACGCATTTGAAGTTATAGATTGCAGCACGTACCACCTGAACATGGGCAGTGTAAAACAGCAGCTAAAATCAAAACCACTTGGATTCTGGCTTAGCTTTCTCCAGACAAGTACTTAAAATAGCTTAAATAACAGGATGCAAGGGGAGGGAAAACATTTCCTTTTAAGGATATGCATTCTTGGTGTGATTCAAACTTCTGCAGGAACATGGCTGTGTAATAAGTTTATTTACTTTAAGGTTACTTAGGGAAAGGCGGTACGGGAGTTAACTAGTATTTAAAATAATACTTGGTAAAAGAGAAAAATGTTTCCTTTAATACAAAATGCAGATTGAACCTACATGTGTCGAGAGAGAGAGAGAGAGAGAGAGAGAGAGAGAGAGAGAACACTCCTTGTAACAGTTGGTTCTTTTCTGATGAATTCAGTAGTCAGTATGAAAAATGGGCCTGTTTGGGGCAGCATTGGGAGCTGCTTAGTGATTTTTTTTTTAAGTATCATAATTTTCTTCTTTTAAAAAAAAGCAAACACTTGGTCAATTTACTCAAATTGAGCCCTTTACTTTCTGCCGAAATTGTATGCAGTGGTAAGGTAGAGTTTCCTTTATCCAGCTTGTCCTTAATGTCCACCCATACTGACCGTATTTTCTGAACCAAAAGGTTGAGATATGCTGGCATTGAAACTGCTCTGTATAATATAGGCAGTATGGTAATTTATGTCTACTTTATCAGCTTGTTGGAAACTATGATGCTGGAACAGAAGAGTCTTCAAAACACAGAGTCCTTCCCACTCTATGCCAATGTATAGTTAATGAGGAAATGGCAAGTGAGCCAAAAAGGAGTTACAGAATATTGGCAGCATGAATGAGAATATAAAGGACTGCCATCATGTCTGGTGGTTGTGATTTTAGTTTCCAGTTGTTAAAACGACTTTCAATCTAGGTCTGTGTATTTTGGGTCAGTTTCTTATTAACTTCTCATGTTTATGTCAAAACTCAGAAGAGGAGAAGTTTACCATCAAAAATACTAAACAGCAACATTCTAATTCCAATGCTTTGCTTTAAAATGGATATTTTAACCACAAATAAGGACATAGTCTTATGATTTAAAAAAATTAAATTGTCTTTTTGAAAAACCTTGCCACATTATTCTTATTCTCATTTTGCTTTTGAATAACAAAAAATTATCCAAAATTCATTTTGGGTTGAGAATCATTCATGTACCTCAGCTATTTTATTTTACACATAAGGATAACATGACTCAAAGACTATCATTTAGCCAGTTTTAAACGAAACTACTTTTCTCTGATGTAGAAAATTAGATTGAATAGTCATCAGCATTTGTGTTTATTTTTTTTAATTGCGACAAGTTTACCAGGCACAGTGGCTTATGCCTGTAATCCCAGCACTTTGGGAGGCCGAGGTGGGTAGATCACAAGATCAAGAGATCTAGACCATCCTGGCCAACATGGTGAAACCCCCTCTCTACTAAAAATACAAAAATTAGCTGGGCGTGGTGGTGCGCACCTGTAGTCCCAGCTACTCGGGAGTCTGAGGCAGAAGAATCGTTTGAACCTTTGAGGCAGAGGTTGCTGTGAGCCGAGATCATGCCGCTGCACCCCAGCCTGGGTGACCGAGCGAGACTCCATCTCAAAAAAAAAGAAAAAATGAGACCAGTTAGTCTTAGTAGACGAAAAGTTATGAGCACCTGATGAGATGGAAGCTTTCTAAAATACCATTATGCTACCTTTTTTCTGACCTTCCAAACCACATTAGATATTTGATAATGTTTAAGGATGTGTTTTTGGTTTTTTGACTGGGGGTTGGAAATAAAATTAGCATAAAACGCTTTAAGAATAATTGCATGCTATTTTGTCTTTCAAGTACTTTTCCAGCTGGGTTGTTTTGTAAAATTAATTGCTAGCTGTCTTTTTAGGCTCCCTCTGCCTTCTTGTTTAAATTGAAATTGTGTTTTTCAAAATATATGATTTAAGAGCTCTAAGAAAGGCTTGATATAATTGACCCATACTAACACTAAAAGGCCTTTGATAATAGGAGGTAGTGTAAGTTGGACTAACACTGGCTGCTAAAATATGGGAAAATGGCAGAATAGGTAAAACTTTTAGAAGAGGACACACATTCTTCTCATCCCAGTAAAGAGGTAAAAAGGAAGAATAGGTATTGAAAATGACTCAAAATTTTTACAAGGATTTTGTAGCCACAGTTTCAAGTAAGACCCAGGGGTTCCGTTTGATTCATTTCTGTATCCTTGGAATCTGCCCAGTGGTTGTCTACCCACATGGTAGGTACTCAGTTTGCTCTGGAGGGTGACTTATACTTAAACAAGTGTGCATCGCCTTTCTCAACAAAGCCAAAGCAGGTTTCTACATTTGGAACAAAAGAGATCCTGACCAGGGAGCCATCACTAGTCATCCACTTGGGCCCTCCCTGATGGGTGTGTTCACTTAGAAAACCAAATTATAGATCTGAAGGCTGCTGGGTAGGGACAGGATTAGAACAAAGGGAATGAGATTGAATGTTATTGAAGGGATATTTCTGTCAAGATATGGTTTCTCGATGAATTGCTATTCAGTCTTTGAGTGCTATTTCTGTATTTTTGTCGTTGTTTAGTTTTTAAAATGCCCATCTAGGATTAGAGCATTCTTTCCTTGGTCAATTCTTGAGAATCAGTGATTCTACAAAAATAATTTTTTCCCATTGCTTTTTTTTGGAGGTGGAGTCTCTCTCTGTTGCCCAGGCTGGAGTGCAGTGGCACAATCTTGGCTCACTGCAACCCCAGCCTCCCAGGTTCAAGCAATTCTCCTGCCTCAGCCTCTCGAATAGCTGGGACTACAGGTGCATACTGCCACACCCAGCTAATTTTTTGTATTTTTAGTAGAGACAGGGTTTCACTATGTTGCCCAGGCTGGTATCAAACTCCTGACCTCAGGCAAGCCACCTGCCTCAGCCTCCCAAATCGCTAGGATTGCAGGTGTGAGCCACAGCGCCTGGGCTTTTTTTTTTTTTTTTTGAGACGAAGGTCTTGCCCTGTCGCCCAGGCTGGAGTGCAGTGGCGCCATCTCAGCTCACTGCAACCTCCGCCTCCCAGGTTCAAGCAATTCTCCTGCCTCAGCCTCCTGAATAGCTGGGATTACAGGTGTGTGCTACCATGCCTGGCTAATTTTTGTAATTTTAGTAGAGATGGGATTTCACCATGTTGGTCAGGCTGGTTTCGAATTCCTGACCTCGTGATCTGCCCTCCCACTTTGTAATCCCAAAGTGCTGGGATTACAGGCATAAGCCACTGTGACCAGCCTCCATTGCTTATTATATACAGAAGATTGTCCTAAGTATTGGGGTGGGAGATACAAAGATTTAAAAGAATCTTAATTGTGAGATTTGCAGCCTAATAAGGAAGTTTGTCATGTAATAACAAATTCTTATTCCTCCAATTTCCTTTAAAATTTTCCTGTCCCTTCCTAAAAGCATCCATTACTACTACCCTTACTTCGAAATGGAATTTCCAAATGTGGTTATTTTATGTTAGTTATGTTTTAGGGTGGCTACTTCCTGGCATCTTTTAATCACATCAGTGAACTGTCTTCTAATTGCTCAAGAGAGGTTATTTCAGGGAGGGTTCATGCAAATAGCAATTCTGCCTGTGACCCAAATTTCTGGAGTTTTTTATTTATTTTTTCTTTGTTTCTGAGACAGTGTCTCACTCTGGTGCCCAGGCTAGAGTGCAATGTTGCTTTCACAGCTCACTGCAGCCTCGAAATATCGGGCTCAAGTGATCCTCCTGCCTCTGCCTCCCAAAGTGCTGGGATTACAGGCATGAGCCACCAGTCCCACTCACCAGACTTGTGTTCTAATCTAATACAAATAGGCAGCCAGATAGACTTTCTGGGCCTTAGTCAGTTTCATATAGCTTTGAATCCACTGTAGTTCTCCCATATCTAATTTAAAACATCTCTACCTTCCACTTCTATTGTACCACTGAGAATACAAAAAGAACAATACCTGTTATATGCCTATTATATACTCCAGTCTAAACTAGAGTCAAGGCATAGTGGCTCATACCTGTAATCCCAACACTTTGGGAGGCCAGGGTGGCAGGATTTGAGGCCAGGAGTTTGAGTTTAGCCTGGTTAATATAGTGAGACCCTGTCTCAACAAAAAGTTAGCTGGGCATAGTGGTGAGAGCCTGTAGTCTCAGCTACTCAGGAGGCTGATGTGAGAGAATTGCTTGAGGCCAGGATATCAGGGCTGCAGTGAGCTATGATTGTGCCACTGTACTCCAGCCTGGGCAACAGAATGAGACCCTGTCTCTAAAGATTTTTTTTTAATAAATTGGTTGGGCTTGGTGGCTCATGCCTGTAATCTTACCACTTTGGGAGGCCGAGGCAAGCAGATTGCTTGAGGCTAGGAATGCTAGACTAGCCTGGGCAACGTGGCGAAACCCTGTCTTTACAAAAAATGGAAAAAATTAGCCGGGCATGGTGGCACACACCCAAAATGTCCTAGCTACTTGGGAGGCTAAGTTGGGAAGATCACCTGAGCCTGGGGAGGTTGAGGCTACAGTGAGCCAGAATTGGGCCACTGCACTCCAGCCTGGGCAACAAAGTGAGACCATGCCCCAAAATAAATAATAAACTAGAGTCAATAACAAATGATTAAATTACACATATATAGTATACTCATATATCTCATTTCAGAATTCAGAGAAAAGTATAATATATTTTTTAATATTTTTCTATAAAATCCACTAAAGTGGGCCAGACATGATGGCTCACACCTATAATCCCAGCACTTTCAGAGGCCAAGGTGGAAGGATCACTTGAGGCCAAGAGTTCAAGACCGGTCTGGCCAACATGGCAAAACCCCATCTCTACTAATAATATAGAAATTGGCTAGGCATGGTGGTACATTCTTGTAATCCAAGCTACCCAGGAGGCTGAGGCAGAAGAGTTGCTTGAACCCAGGAGGCAGAGGTTGTAGTGAACCAAGATCATGCCACTGCACTCAGCCTGGGTGACAGAGTGAGACTTTGTCTCAAAATAAATAAATAATAGCTTAAAAGAAAAAAGAACCCACTAAAGTGAACAAAGTTTTGACAGTTAAAAGGAATAAGCTATCTCTTTGGCCAAAGATATCATAAAAGTGAAAGAATATTATACTTAGGTAATAAGGTGTAGTAGTGATCAGAATGTTATTGCTATCTATCTGTATTTAATATGCATTACTGTTCTATCTCCAGGTTTTAAATGTGTTTGTGTGGGGGGAGGGTTGTGAAGTCTGTGTATTCTGATTTAGCATCAGAGTGTGATAGAGCCAAAAAGGAACTTCAGAGATTATTTGGTCCAAAGCATTCCTTTTACAGATGAGAAAACTAAGGCCTGAAGAGGTGACATGTGCAAATTTATAGCCAAGTTGAGATAAGACACTGTGTCACATTATTCCCACTGTGTGTCTCTTCAAGCATGTATGCTGTATTTCTTTCACTATGCCACACTTATCCTTTAGTACTGAGCTCCATTGTAATTTTAGAAAGGAAATAGGAAAAACAGGTTGGTATATGCATGGGAGCAGGTGTATTTAAACCCAAGACTTTCATACAAGAGCCACTAAAATTTTGCCACAGTACCATGGGGATTACTTTGTTCTTTTAGCAACTGCAGACATTATTGATGAATTGATTTCTAGGTAGAAACACTTTACATGTAGAAATAGAGTTTGATGTATGACCTTTTATAAATCCAAAGAAAAGAAAGTGAATATATGCCTTAGGGAAATTAAGTGCTTTACCTCAAAGGAAATCTAAGTGATTTTCACACTAAGTATTGAGTGGTTTGTTATTGATGTTTTAAAGTACAGATATGTTGATTAGCTAGGCATGATGGTGCCCACCTTTGGTCTCAGCCATGCGGGGGAGCTGAGGCATGACAATTGCTTGAGCGCAGGAGGTTGAGGCTGCAGTGAGCCATGCTCGTACCACTCCAGCCTGGGCAACAGAGACCCTGTCTCAAAAAAATATAAAAGTAAATATAAAAGTACAGATGTTTTAATTAATAGATTTAAAATGTAGTAATCAATGTTTAAGAAAATTTGATACTTAAAATAGACTTCATTAAAACTAAGCATAGAATTTCATCAGCATTCAAGGTGTTGGCAAGATGGCTCCATACAGTATCCTTAATAATTTAATTTAATTTTTAATCCCCCAGAGCATTCCTGCAAATTTCAATTTTAGTAATTGACCAAAAATTTGCTAATGTGAATTATACTTAGATCACACTTAGAAAGAAATTTCAATGTATTCCATGAAATATATTGGTCTAGCAGAACTTATATGATCAGCTAGCTCCCTGACCTTATCTCTCATTTTCTCCCTTGTTCACTCTACCCAAGTCATATTGGATCTTTACTTTTCCCAAAACACACCAGACACACTGCAGCATCACTGACTTTGCATTTGCTATTTCCTCTACCTGAAATCTCTTGCCCCAGATAGCCATATGATTTGCTTCCCTTACCTCAGGCAAGTCTTCATTCAAATATAACCTCACCAATGTGGCCTTCGGTAGCACCACCACCATCCCTGCCCCCTAATATCTCTATAACCTAGGTTTACTCAACTTCAGCACAATTGACATTTTGAGCTGCGTAACTCTGTGTTGTACATACGGAGGAGGGGTCATGTCCACTGTAGGATATTTAGAAGAATCCCCAGCCTCTACCCACTGTATGCCAGGTGCTTCCTCTCCCAGCCCAACACCCTTCTCCCATTATGGCAATCAAAAATGTCCCCTGTGGGCAAAATAGCCCCAGTCTAACCCCTTATAATGCTTTTTTCTTTTTCTTTTTGAGACGGAGTCTTGCTCTGTCACCCAGACTGCAGTGCAGTGGTGCAATCGTGGCCCAGGTTCAAGTGATTCTCTTGCCACAGCCTCCCAAGTAGGTGGGACTACAGGCACCCGCCACCACACCCAGTTAATTTTTGTATTTTTAGTAAAGACGGGGTTTTGCCATGTGGGCCAGGCTGGTCTCAAACTCCTGACCTGAAGTGATCCGGCCTGCCTCGGCCACCGAAAGTGCTGGGATTACAGGCGTGAGCCACCATGCCCAGCCTGCTTTATTTTTTTTATAACATTTATATTGTTAAATTATGTTACATTTTATAATCATACCTCATGTTATATGTCATTAGAATGTGAGCTCCTTGAGAGAAAAACTTTGTTTTGTTGGCTGTGATATTCCCAGTATCAAGATCAATACCTTCTACAGAGTTTTTAAGTAATGTGTCAAACAGATTAACTATTCACAGTACATTTTCTTTTTCTCTTTTCTTTTTTTTTTTTTTGAGATGGAGTTTCACTCTTGTCACGCAGGCTGGAGTATAGTGGTGTGATCTTGGCTCACTGCAACGTCTGACTCCCAGGTTCAAGCAATTCTCCTGCCTCAGCCTCCTGAGTAGCTGAGATTACAGGTGCCTGCCACCATGCTAGCTAATTTTTTGTATTTTTGTTAGAAATGGGGTTTCACCATGTTGACCAAACTGGTCTCGTGACCTCAGGTGAGGTGACTTCAGGTGATCTGCCCTCCTTGGCCTCCCAAAGTGCTTGGATTACAGGCATGAGCCACAGTGCCCGGTCACAATACATTTTCTTAAACAGCGCTAAGGTCATCTTGAATCATTTCTCAATTCAGGTTGTTTCCTTCTAGTATAATTAAATTTACATATGAAAATCAGTGGGACCTAAGGAATTAAAGGCATTATGAACAGAAGATATTTGAAATTACTTATGAACATCAAACTTTATTGACAAAAATAATATACTCAAGTGGTTACAACCCTCAGGACATTAGCTGTTTTCTGAATCAATTAACTTTTGGTCATGCATCAGGTGTTTTTTTCTATTTTTAAAAGTTTCAGAATAAACTTCATTTAATCAGCACTTCGAGACATACTCTGAGAAACTTCAGTAGTACAAAAATGAAAAGGTTTTTATAGAGTCATGTTAAACATCTGCTTTCCTCAGTAGTACATTTATTTTTATAACCTCTATATTTGTCTTGTATTAAGGTTTGTTTACATTAACTCTTAAAATAATTGGCACTGAAGGTGATTCCTTAATTTCAGGTGTACGTTGAAACAGATTCAGCATTAAATTCATAAAACTTCTTTTAGAGCAATGGAAGAATAAGAAACACAAAACTCCTATAGTTACAGTAGAAATTGTTCTATACCATACAAGTGTGTTGTAGGTTTACAATCTATTAATTCTTTTTTTAAAAATTCTGTTAGTTCCAAGTTAATAATAATTGCATTAACCGACTATGCTTTCTTGAATTTAGGGATGCTCTTATCAAGTAAATCTACTTACGCATTGCTTATATCACAGGGTACATGATGTAAAACCTTGCTTTTTCCATTAAAATGTCCATTTCCCTTTCAAACAACCTTATTTCCACACAAGAAGAAAACATTTTATTTAGGTGAGCTTATGACTGAGCCTCAAAGGAAGGGAAATACTCTTAATAAATTAATTTGCGTCTCTCAATTTTTTTTTCCTTTTTTGCTTGTTCTCCTTTTTTACAAAGATCTCAACAGCAACGGATTCATTTGTGACTATGAACTTCATGAACTTTTCAAGGAAGCTAATATGCCATTACCAGGATATAAAGTGAGAGAAATTATTCAGAAACTCATGCTGGATGGTGACAGGAATAAAGATGGGAAAATAAGTTTTGACGAATTTGTTTATGTAAGTATGTGAAAATTCATGATTATTAGATGTAATAGATGTTCCTTTGTCTAGTGGGATGTTATAGTATTAAGCACTATTAAGTTCCTAAATATTAGTACTGTTATAACTAATAACATTTCTGTCATCCTCCCCACTAAATTTACTTCTTTTAGCCACTAGAATAGCTTAACAAATGAATTGAGAAAAAGAACACTGCAGAAACAAAGATGTAACACGATGCTCCTGGTATAAGGTGAACAGTCTCCTTTCATGGCATCATTAGAGGGCAGTTATCTAAGTGCTAAGTGACATCTTTGAAGTGTTTTCTCTCCCATGGTGAACAGTGTGCGCCAAAATTTTAATGATACACCCTGACTCACAGTCTCGGAAGCTTCCTGAGCTGAACTTTCTGATTAAAAAGTTGTTTTCTGCTCTTGTGGTAGGGGTATTTAACTGAATCATTTTCTCTAAGATGATAATTTTGATAATTAAAAGTTTGAAGCATATCTTTTTAGTCCATTGGAAGAGGCATTTAAAATTTTTGTTTTCTTCTCTAGTTTCATCAAATATTCTTCAAGGTTAGGGGCTGAGTTTTTAATTCCTTCACCCACCCCACCCACCCCCGCTGCTACTCCCAGCACTTAGTCTAGTGTTCTGTACTCAGTGCCTGGAAAATGTATACTTGGCACATGGTTCTCCAATGCCTACCACTATTGGCTGCTAGCAAGTGAGGTCTAGATTTTTTAGACTTATGCCATTCTCAGTCTGTATTTATTGACAGTGTATTTGAGATACATGTTAAAAATAGCTGACTGTAACCCCAGCACTTTGGTAGGCTGAGGCAGGAGGGTCTCTTGAGGCCAGGCTTTCAAGACCAACTTGGGCAAGATAGGGAGACCTTGTCAGCTTGGGAAACTTAGGGAGACCCCATCTGTGCAAAAAATTTTAAAAATTAGCCAAGCATGGTAGCTCGAGCCTATAGTCCCAGCTACTCAGAAAGCTGAGGCAGGAGGATTGCTTGAACCCAGTAGTTTGAGGCTGCAATGAGCTATGATAGCACCACTGCCCTCCAGTCTGGGTGACAGAGCAAGACCCTGTCTCTAAATTAAAAAATTAATTTAAAAATAAAAGAATAGCTGTTGCTTCTTCCCTTAATTAAGGATACCCTTAAGATTTTATTGGTGTATTTATTATTAATTTAAGGCTGAGTTTGACTAGATCTTAACTAGGAATTCCTTTCAGTATATCACAAACTAGTTAGTTATCAGTGCGTATTATTTATCACAAATGTCCTGGCACTTCTATCCTCCTTTTTCATGGTTTATTTTACCCCAAGACAACTGAAACAATAATATATACTCCCATCAGTAACCATGGCTCACCATAGCAAGTGAAATTTTGAAACGTTCTGTCCAGTTAGAATTAACACCATTAGAACACTGTAGTAGTTCAAGAAGCAAATTGACCAAGTAATGATGCTTACTGAGCTCACAGCATTTTGTGATTGTTTTTAAAATGCAGACCTGTTGGCCGGGCGCAGTGGCTCACGCCTGTAATCCCAGCACTTTGGGAGGCCAAGGTCGGCGGATTACAAGGTCAGGATGTCGAGACCATCCTGGCCAACATGGTGAAACCCTGTCTCTACTAAAAATACAAAAATTAGCTGGACGTGGTGGTGGTGCACGCCTGTAATCCCAGCTACTTGGGAGGCTGAGGCAGGAGGATCACTTGAACCCAGAAGGAAGAGGTTGAAGTGAGCTGAGATCACAGCACTGCACTTCAGCCTGGCAACGGAGCAATATTCCGTCTCCAAAAAAAAAAAAAAAAAAAAAAAAAAGCAAACTTGTTTCATAATTATGATATAATTCTTCCCATTTTCTTTTGAAATACTGATTTCCTCCCACCATTTTTTTTGTCTCCAGTTATGGCCAAAGCCTTTTGTTTTGAATTCTGTGTTCAATAGTAAGTTGCAATTTGTTTGCAATTTGAGCACTTGCATGTTTTCTGATGTATCACTTGCTCCGCTTTTAACTGCATGTTTAATTGTGAATTTAAAGTAGTTCAGAGCAGCAGTTAATGATGATTGGCTGTTTTTGATAAAATTTATTGCTCAGAATTTTTTAATAGAAAGAACAGACCTAAATCATTAGGATTTGCAGTGTGTCATTATTATTAAGGACAAAATTATAAAAGTGTCTTTGAAAATGATCTTGGGGAAATTGTTAATTTTGTAGATTTTGAAATGTAGTTTCTAAACAACTATTTGTGGCTTTTAAGGGAAGAGGTGTGATTACCTTAGTATATTCTTTAAAAGTAAAGACCATGCACAATAATTTTGGCAACACCAGGGCTTTAAAAAAAACAACATTCATGAGGACATTTTGGGTTAGAATATACATTTTAAAATTGGAAGTAATCATTATGTTTACATTCCTACACTTTTCAAATGAAAAGAAACAAACTTGGATTTCTGAAAAAGGAAGTGACTTGCCCAACATTACACAGAGGACTAGTGGCTTTTTCCAAGTACCTTCCTGCTATTCAAGAAATTTGAAATATCAACAACAGTAAAGTAACCTGCCTGAAGTTTCAGATGCTACTGCTATGACTGTATTAACCAAATGTCTGTCCACACCCATCTGCCTTATCATCAATGAAACATCTTACAAATCGTCAGGCAAAATATAGGTAAAGCTTAGTTATCCAAGAAATAGAGAGCATTTTATTCCTGTCAGATATTAGCATAAGGAAATAGAAATAAACATGTTCTTGCTTGTTGTGTTTTTGCTTTTCCTTTGAACTGTTGCTTGAGGGGTGTTAATTGCAAACCAAGCTACAAACAAAAACAGTTTATGTTACTTTCAGAGAAGAGTGTGTGTGTGTGTGTGTGTGTGTGGATGTATGGCAAAAAACTGTCCCAGAATTATATGTATGTAAACTTTAAAGGTGAATATTGGCTGGGCGCGGTGGCTCATGCCCATAATCCCAGCACTTTGGGAGGCTGAGGTCAGCCGTTCAAAACCAACATGACCAACATGGAGAAACCACGTCTCTACTAAAAATACAAAGTTAGCCAGGTATGGTGGTGGATGCCTATAATCCCAGCTACTCGGGAGGCTGAGGCAAGAGAATTGTTTGAGCACGGGAGGCGGAGGTTGTGGTGAGCCAAGATTGTGCCATTGCACTCCAGCCTGGGTAACAGGAGTGAAACTCTGTCTCAAAAAAAAAAAAAAGTGAAAATTAAATTTAATACCCTGCTTTTTAAAATTCTAAGCACTTCAAAACTAAAATACTGGATTTATTTTTGAAAGAAAATTTGTATTGTTTTAATTATTTTTATGTACAGAAAACTCAACAGTGTACATTTAACCCAGTTTAGTGGCAAGTTCTTTAGCCTTTGCCTTTTCAAGCTTGGCGATGCAAGCCACAGACTTGGGACCCAGGACATTGCCTCCCCAGTGACGGCGGAACTCATCGTATCTGTCGTTGTAATTGGTCCTGATAGCTTCCACTAACTTAGTCAAAGCGCCTTTGTCTTCCAAGTTAACCTGTGTGAAGGCGACAGTGGTGCAGGTCTTCCTGTGGACTAGACGTCCCAGTCTTGCCTAACCCCTTGACAATGCAGTAAGGGACCGCTATTTTATGACACACGCCAGGCAAGAAGACAATCAGCTCAATGGGATCCACATCTTGTGCAATCACCACCAGCTGAGCTTTCTTGTTCTCCACCAAGGTGGTGACGGTATTAACTCCTACTTGAAGGACAGGTGGTCTCTTAGTGGGGACGTCCCCTTTGCCAGCAGCTTTCTTCTCGGCCGGGGCCAACAGCCTCTGCCTCTTCTCTTGCTTTGTCTCTTTTTCTTGCAACAGTCTCTGCCTCTTCTCCTGCTCTGTCTGCACTTGTGGGCCAGCTTAAGGAGCCGAGTAGCTGTTTGACGGTCCAGGGCCTGGGTGAACTGG